>VKOC01015353.1:0-14372 GCA_009364415.1 Spea multiplicata | reverse complement strand
TGTTTTTCTCACCTTAACTTAATAAGGGTATGCATGCCTAGACCTGGGTCCGCTAGGGGAGGCGCTTATTTCAATGCTCTCTGTTCCTGGTCTGAGAAGATCCCATGTTGTTTTTCTCACCTTAACTTAATAAGATCCCATGTTGTTTTTCTCACCTTAACTTAATAAGGGTAGGCATGCCTAGACCTGGGTGCCCTGGGTGCGACAGGGGAGGTGATGATTTCAATGCTCTCTGTTCGTGGTCTGAGAAGATCCCATGTTGTTTTTCTCACCTTAAGTTATTAAGGGTATGCTTAGACCTGGGTCCCCAGTCTCTTCACTGTGAGGAAAAACAAAAGTGCTGTAAAACCACAGTGGATACCAGACTCCCCACAAGGGTTGGGACCACTGAAATACTCATTAGAGAAGGGGGGCTGCTCTAAAGATCTAACTAACTCCCCTCTCCTTTTTTTTAGGGGACACGGCTCCACCTTTGGCTTTTCAGTATTCAAAAATCGTGTGCTGTGTCGGTCTGTTTCGTTTTACGGTTGTATTGATAAACTTAAATACATTTTTAAAAAATGCTCCCCTAGAAAGCCCCAGCCTTTCGGCCGGTGAGATAAAAAAAAAATGTGTCCAGTATGCACCGCACACCTAGCCAAAAGGCTGTAGCTAGTGCATACAAAAATAAAAAGTGCTTACTGGGATGTGATAAAATAAAAATTAATGTGCACTCAACCTCACACTTGCACCCTGAGACTGGGGACCTAACACATTATCAGGGCTTCATGCTTCCCAATGCTTCTGTGAGAAAAACAACATGGGATCCTCATCTCAGACCAAGGACGGACAGCATTGAAATAGCCTCCCCTATAGGAAAGTTACTACCCAGAAGAGGCATGACCATTTTTTGCTCACAGCAATCACAGATTTTTTTTATTATTATTGAAACCCTGATGCCAAAGTGCCATAAGGCCAGGCCACAGTGGACACCAGGTCCCCTTCTTCATTTTCTTTGGGGATCGCAGTCCCGATGGTGATGTGGCCCCTTCCCTCCCCGGCCGTAAGGCCTGCAGAAGCGCTGAATGTTTATGATCTCTCCTTGCAAGGGTTGGGACCACTGGAATACTTGATTGGAGGAGGGGGACCACTCAAAAGGGCTACCTAACTTCACAACATCGACCTGGGCAAGCCCAACTTCTCCAACACCTTGAACATAAAACCATCTGCTACCCTATCATACGCCTTCTCAAAATCAATCGTCGCAACAGCCATCTCCAACTCCCTTTCCATACAGTACCATAAGGCATCATGGAACACAATTAAACTGTCACCAATCTGTCTCCCTGGAACCGCACATACCTGCTCCTCACCCACCAAACTTTCCACAATCATTCTCAAACGATTAGGCAGTAATTTCACAATCACTTGATAATCCACATTTAATAACGTGATTGGTCACTAATTTTTTAAATCCTTCTTCTCCCCCTTTTTAAATAACAACACAATCACTCCTTCTTTCATTGATTCCGTCAACTCATTATGTCTTAACATTTCATCCTCTCATAGGGCTCATTGATAGAGTGAGGGTGATATTCCTCTCTGGGCATACCCTGAGAAGCACTGGCCGATAGGAAGGTACCTAATCAGGAGGAGCATCACCATTCTTTTCCTCGCTTGTATTATTACAGAAAAAGCCTCCCCATTAGCACCCCAGACCCAATGTATGGCAAGCAACCCATGCACCAAGAATGCAGCAACCACAGACATACTTTTTTGGTAATCTCTTTTTTTTACACCAAGAAGGCTCAGGGATCCAGCTCTCCCTGCTGTTCATGCAGATTAGAAAGCTGTGTACATTGAGTCCCTTTGAGTCTAAAGGCTCTGCTGGCCTTTCATTACTCAGCCAGGAAAATACAGCCTAGAATTCTTCTTCAGCCATGTGAAGAGTAATTCAATCCAGCAGGCCTGCTTTACCACAGGTGCCCAGCCAAAAAGCTTAGTTGAAAAGCTGAACCTAGCAATCAGCTCATTCCAGGCAAACAACCTCCTCAAGCTTCATCATTGTGGTCCTGCTGTCATCACTTTATGCATAGTGAGCTAGGGACCCATGTCTGGGCATACCCTTAACATCTTAAGGTGAGAAAAACAACATAGGATCTTCTCCTCAGACCAAAAACAGACAGTATTGGATTAGCCTCCTTTTTTTTGTTCACTTGCAACATTAAAGAGAAACATAGAAACATAGAAAGTGACGGCAGATAAGAACCAGAAGGCCCATCCAGTCTGCCCAACCTCTGAGTACTCTCCTTTAGTACCTGCCCTTATCCTATATCTAGCTTGGCATTATGCCTATCCCATGCTTGCTTAAATGACTTTACTGTATTAACATCTACCACTTCCACTTGGAGGCTATTCCATGCATCAACTACCCTTTCCGTAAAGTAATATTTTCTGATGTTACCATTAAACCTTTGCCCCTCTAGTTTATGCTTGTGTCCTCTTGTTGCGGTTTTATTTTTCCTTTTAAATAAACTTTTTTCCTTTACTTTGTTGATTCCCTTTAAGTATTTAAATGTTTCTATCATATCCCCCCTGTCACGTCTTTTTTCCAGGCTATATAGGTTAAGATCCTTTAACCTGTCCTGGTAAGGTTTATTTTGTAATCCATAAACCATTTTAGTCGGCCTTCTCTGAACTTTCTCCAACATTTCTATATCCTTCTGGAGATACGGACTCCAGTACTGTACACAATACTCCAAGTGAGGTCTCACCAGTGATCTGTACAACGGCATGAGCTCTTCCCTCTTTCTACTGCTAATACCTCTCGCTATACAACCAAGCATTCTGCTAGCATTACCTGCTGCTCTACTGCATTGTCTGCCTACCTTTAAATCCTCAGAAATAATTACCCCTAAATCCCTTTCCTCACGCGTTGAGGTTAGGAAACTATCAAATATTCTATACTCTGCCCTTGGGTTTTTATGCCCCAGGTGCATTACTTTGCATTTATCCACGTTAAATGCCAATTGCCACAGCTCTGACCATTTTTCCAGCTTACCTAGATCGTTTGCCATTTGGCTTCTTCCTCCAGGAACATCAACCCTGTTGCAAATTTTTGTGTCGTCAGCAAATAAACATCCCTTTCCATCAACACCATCTGCAATATCACTAATGAAAATATTAAAGAGAATGGGTCCAAGTACAGATCCCTGAGGTATCCCACTGGTAACAAGACCTTGTTCTGAATATACGCCATTGACTACAACCCTCTGTTTTCTGTCACTCAGCCACTCCTTAATCCATTCAACAACATTGGGATCTAAACCCCAGAGAGACCTCAGTATTAGCATACAGAGAAGACCTCAGTATTAGCATATCAGACCGGCCCCACCCATCACATCAGTTAAGATCCAAAATGCATGGCAGACCTCACTGGCACAATGAGTATTACAAGCACAGACATGCAATATTTTTTGAATATTTATTTTCAATAAGCAACATATTGATACAACCAATGGTAGTGTCAGAAAGCAGTACCATGACACAACACAGGGCAACATGTATACAGTACAACTTCAGTGACCAAAAAGCTCAACAATACAGTAAAAGCTGTGTACAACTCCAAGTCCATGCATTGCAACCTCTCATAGGCGTTATCAGCATGGCTAATGTCCCACTAGGTGCAGTGAGGGACTTGCAATAGAGCGAGAGAAAAAGAAAAGGGGTGTGGGGTGTATAGTGAGGGCCATTAGTAGCCGGAAGAGGGAGGAGGTTCTGCCATTTTACAGATCTCTGTTCTGACCTCACCTAGAGTATTGGGGACAGTTCTGGAGACACTAGCTCTAGAAGGACACATTGGAGGGGGTTCAGAGGAGGGCAATTAAATAGTTTGAAAGCTACAAATGATCAGGAAAGACTAAAGGATTTAAATTTGTCTGGTTTGGGGATAAAAAAGGGATACAGAGGGATGGGAGAGAGATGTATAGATACATAAAGGGATTTACAAAGTACAAGAGAAAAGTTAGAACTAGAGGCCATAATCTAACACTAGAGGATCAGAGGCTGAGATGGAATGGAGGGCAGTTTGAAGATAACCCAACAGAAGCCAATCCAGGGGCGGAATTTAAACATGCATGGGCTAGGCATAAAGCCACCCTGACTATAGCACTGGACCAGGTTAAAATGGACAGACAATATGGCCTGAATGGTTCTTTTCTGCCTTCAAATTCTATTTAGTAATATGTAATATTATGCTGCCCCTCCCCCACATTTTAATTCTGCCGGCTGTCCTGATATGAATGACTTGCCTACCAACAGCATCTTTTTAACCCTTTATCAAGGGGTCCCCAAAATTAGGGTCTGGGTGCTTTTATTTGTCGCTGTGAATTATGTATTTACACAGTTGTGTTTGGTATTATCAATATACCCCACGTTGTTATTTACTCTTCCTTTCATTGGGGATTTGGGAAATAATTTTGACAACCGATAAATTTGCCACACAGACTCAACCCAGTGCCGGTGCATTAGTGAGCCCTTGGCTCCTTAATAACTCAACCAAAATTCCTTTATTCATTTTAAGCCAAGACATTCATAGTTATTACAGAAAATAAATTCTACAGGGCCCACTCAACGCTTTGTTCAAAGGGCCCTCGCTGGAATTTGCCCGCAATTTAGTTAATAGAACTTTATCTAAGGATAGTTTGGAAGGAGTGGGGTTGTGTGTGTGTGCGTGTGTGGTTTTGTCCATTTATCATATTGAGATATTGCAGATACATGTAGCTCTAATGAGCCAAATACCTTCAGATCCATTCACAGGCTGGTTATCGTCCATATTGACCTTAACAATGTCAGATACATGCCCCATTCTACAACCCCTGCTTTAGTAAATGTCTCTTTGTGTTCATGCTCGGTTTCATCAAAATAATATCACATTTTGGAAAAAATATACAGCATAGAATTCCAGCGCTAGAAGCCAATATAGCAAAAATCTCAACGATGACAGAGTTTTTCCCCGTAATGCTCAAATAAGCCGGGATAAAAGAGATCCAGACATTGCAGAAGATCAGCATGCTGAATGTTATGTACTTGGCTTCATTAAAACTGTCCGGTAATTTTCTGGCCAAGAAAGCGACAACGAAACTCACAGAGGCCAGGAAGCCCATGTACCCCAGGACAGTGTAAAAGGCAACCACTGACCCCTCATTACACTGAATAATGATCTTTCCAGGGTAGGAGTGAGTGTTCATTTCCTGGTACGGAGGAGAAATAGACAACCAGCAGATGCTAATTACAACCTGAATAAGTGAGCAGACAAACACCACACAGTTTGGTATTTTGATTCCCATCCATTTCATCCAAGTGCTGCCGGGTTTGGTGGCTTTGAAAGCGATGCAGACCATGATGGTCTTGGCCAACAGAGAAGACACAGCTACCGAGAAGAGGACCCCAAAAGCTGTTTGTCGCAGCATGCAGGTTATATCCACAGGACGACCGAGGAACAGAAACACACAGAGGAAACTCAGGATGAGGCAGACCAGGAGGAGGAAGCTGAGGTTCTGATTATTAGCTCTAACAATGGGGGTGTCCTGGTATAAAATAAATATCCCCAAAATAACGGAGGCTATGACAGACATGAAAACGGATATAGAGCCAAATACTGATGCAACTAAATCCTTTTTGTAGGACAAGAATTCAATGGGTTTTGGAACGCATTTATCCTTCTTCTCATTAGGATGTTGGTTTTCAGGACATTTTTCACAAGATTCTCCATCTATAAGATATATCAAAATTATACTAATTTATAAAAAGTCAGTTATGGACCAAGTAATGCATGGATAATGAGTCCACTTCACCATAATATCCGTCAGTAACATGCTCTCTGTTGCAGATTTTCCTATTAGGAAGCTGAACCTATTTACATTCAGCAGTCTGGCATCTAGGGGAGGTTTCCAGAGCCTGGCTTATCTTGTATTAGTGAATACTTGGGCCATTGAGTCTGGGCAAGCAACGTCTAGCCAGAGAGAGCTCCAGTTGGAAGAAAGGCTTTTATTTAATGATATTTTCTTTTCGGGATATTCGTTTTACAGTCCTTACCCTAGGACTGTGCTTAAGATCCTTAAAAGTGACTTTCTTTGACCGTCAGATAACTGGGTTTTGTCACAATTGTCAGTGTTAAATTTGCTGTTTTAATATGTTTTTATTACTGTAGGAAATATCTATATTTTAGTCAAATCTCCTTTTATTGACAAGTCATGACAAAATACATGCATAGTAGATAGCAGCATACACTTAAAACATGTATGAAGGAACATACGTTGGCGAAAAAAAAGAAAGAGAGACAAAGAGAGTCCCGCAACAAGGTATGTTTAGTTCAATGACGGCGATAAGAAACGCTTGTGATGGCAATCCAGAGCCATCGTGGAGAAAACTTCAAATATGCCACTTACACGGACCCTGTCATGAAAATAAAAATCATATACAGAAAAAGGAGATCCAGCAATAACATGAAAACATAAGATAGCTGTAAAAGAAAACATAATAGAATATCACAAAATAAACATATGAAACAATGCTCCATTTGTGGATTGTATGTATACAGCTAGCATAAAAGAAATGTAAAATACATAGAGTATCACAGAAATAAAAGAATATATTCCAGGGGCGACATGGTAGGGGAGTACACTCACCCCTAAGTGAAGGCGCTAACAGGCGCGTCGCAGCGAGTCGAGTAGCTGTTCAGAGGTCAGAAAAGTGGTCCAGGGTAACCACTTAACGTCATTGGCATATTCACGACCGTGAGCTGCCGCCACCAAATCCTCCATACGACAAATAAAATTAACCCTTGCAAACCAGGCATCAATAGGCGGGGGGCCGGGGACCTTTCAATATCTGGGTATAACGGACTTAGCTGCGTGAATGAGATGTATTGTCAATGATTTCTTATAGGAACCGAACGAATTTCGCGAGAGGTGTAGAAGCAATGAGTCAGGGGACGCCACAAAGGACGGGTCCGCAATCTCCGTAATGATCCCAATCACCGAACACCAGAACACCTGTATATCGGGGCAGGACCACCAAAGGTGGATATATGAACCCTCACCCGACCCACAACGCCAACAAAGCGGGGAGACCTGAGGAATGTAGCGGTGGAGATCCGCAGGAACTTTATACCACCTGGAGAGCAATTTATAATTACATTCCTGGATCTTGCTCGAAATCGCCCCCTTGTGGACGGCAGACAATATATGAACCCAATCAGCATCAGTAAGATCACATTGAAGGTCTCTCTCCCAAAGGCTCATAAAGTAAGGTTTGGTATTTCCCCAACCATCAAGTAGAAGGGCATAGAGCCGAGAGAGTAAATGCGAAGGCTCGGGACGGAGAGTGCATAGTTGCTCAAAGCCTGTTAACGGTCTAGAAAGATGGGGATTTGGAAGTAGGGCAGAAACATAATGTTTAAGGCCGTGATATAAAAATAGCAGGTGGAAGGATGGCTCGAGTTGGCCAATCAAATCTTGGAGAGGGCGAAAGCCATCCGGCAGGAGTATGTGGCTGAGCCTAAGCGCTGCATCAGGCAATGGCATCAAAGAAGAAAGAAATTTATTTGTGAGATAGCTAGAGAGATCGGGATTGTGTGTTAGTGGAAATAAAGGGCCAGGGATAGAGGTAAGACTTGTGGTGGTCGCAACGCGTTTGAAAACTGTCAGAGTCGCCGAAATGGTGGGGTGTGGGTGCACATTAAGCTCCCAAAATTTGTCAGGTAACCACGGCACAGCCGAAATGCGGTGGGGAAAGAAGGAGTCCTCCAAAGCTACCCACAACTTGGGCGCCTCTATGGACCATTCCACTATGCGCCGCAAGTGTGCCGCCATCCAGTACCATTCGAGGTTGGGGAAGCTTAAGCCCCCCTTCAGTTTAGGCCTGGTTAAACGAAAGCCGAGGTCTACCACCCCCCCACACATACTTCATGAAGACCCTGTGACACGCCCTAAAGTAAGATCTGGGCAAATAGATCGGCAAACATTGAAAAAGATAAAGGAACTTCGGGAGTATACTCATCTTGATTACCCCAACTCGTCCAAACCAAGAAACATGGGGGGCCGCCCAACGACGAAGATCGTCAGTCACTGAGGTAAGTAGAGTCATGAAGTTAAGGTGACGAAGTAGAGAGAGATCAGCAGATATCCATACCCCAAGGTACTTAAAGGCGGAGGCTTGCCATTTAAAAGGGAAAACCCGAGTCATTTCAGCCTTTAAGGCAGGCGGAATATGAACCCCCAATATCTCCGATTTTTGCAGGTTAATCTGATAGTTAGAAAGGGTCTTAAAGTGGTCCAATTCCCGGATCACTTGCTGAAGTGAAACGAGCGGTTGGGTCAGCATACATAGCATGTCATCGGCATATACAGCAATTTTATGGGTAGAGCCTGCTAGCGTAACACCAAAGATTTCGTCATTATGTCTCAATGCCTGGGCCAAAGGCTCCATTACCAAAAGGAATAACAGTGGGGACAAAGGACAGCCTTGGCGTGTACCATTATTAAGCCGGAATGTGTCTGATAAAATACCATTAATTTTGATCTGAGCCGAGGGGTTATGATATAGGGCTGTGATCTGATTCATAAAATTAAATCCAACGTCTATCTTCTGTAAAACACGAAACAAAAAAGGCCATGCCACCCTGTCGAATGCCTTTTCGGCGTCCATGGAAACCAGGGCTACAGGGAGACGGGAGTGATTGGCATGTGCGATGACATTAAGGATCCTGATGGTATTGTCTCTAGCCTCCCTCCCCGGGACAAAACCCACCTGATCACCATGGATTAAGCATGGCATATAGCGTTGTAAGCGGAGCGCCATTACTTTCGCCAGGAGTTTTAGGTCTGTATTTATTAAAGATATAGGGCGATAGTTGGCACAGGAGTCGGTATCTCTATTCGGTTTAGGAATCACCGTGATATGCGCCAAGTTGGACTGAGGGTCAAGTGTCGCCCCATGGGCCAGTGAATTAAAGAAAGACACCAGGTGCGGCCCAAGGACCTCAAAGAACGTGCGATAGTAATTAACGGTAAAACCATCTGGGCCTGGGCTTTTACCCTTAGGGGTCAATTTCAGCGCCTCTAATATGTCCTCACTAGTTATCGGAGCGTTAAGGGATAACCTTGCCTCGTCATTTAATTTACAAGAGAGGTGTCTCGTCAAATAGTCATCAATACGATCTAGGAGAGCGGGGTCAACCTCATCACGGGAAGTTAAATTATATAGGGTCGAATAATAAGAATGAAAACACCTAGCAATTGCATGGGATTCATGATGGACTACGCCATCAGAAGATTTAACTTTGGGGATATAGGAAGAAGCTCTTTGAGCTCGAAGAGCCCTTGCCAGCAATTTACCCGGCTTGTCTCCCATCTCATAGAATAACTTCCTAGTCAGTAAGAAGTGCCGCTTAGTAGTGGTGTCAAGGAGAGAGGCCAGCTGATCCCTAAGGGCGTGGAGTTGAGGTAAGATTTCAGGGGCGAGCGTCAACTTATGGGACTGCTCAAGGCGATGTATTTTCCTCATTAGCGCCAGTAAATTAGCCATACGCAACTTTTTGAGGGTGGAACCTATCCGAATGAAGTGGCCCCGTATCACTGGTTTATGAGCTTCCCATATAACAGGGAAAGCTAAGTCGTCAGAAATGTTATCCGTGAAGTAGTTACGTAAATGGGTCGATAAGTCCTCTACATGAGAGGGATTTTGTAGGAGATTCTCATTTAGTCTCCAACTCCACGGTTTAGACCCGCTATGGGCAAGACCAAGCGTGAAGTGGACCGGCGCGTGGTCGCTGATAGATTGTATCCCGATGCTCGAGTCATGCAAGCGTAGTAGGTGGTGGTGGGAAAGGAACAAGTTATCAATTCTCGTATAACTATTATGTACAGGGGAGTAAAAGGTATAATCCTTAGTTGAGGGATGTTGGGACCTCCAAACATCTACCAACTGAAGGGCATGAAGGAGGCGACGGACCCTCTTAATACTAGAAAAAGGAATAGACGACCGCTGGGAAGAGGAGTCTCTCAAAGGGTCTAGGACCATATTAAGATCACCTCCAAAAATATTGACACCCTCCTGAAATCCCCCAAATTTGTTAAGCATTTGACACAAAAAGGGAACCTGACCCCTGTTCGGAGAATAGACGTTACCTAGAGACACCTTCAAGGCCCCTATATAGCACTTGATAAAGATAGCCCTACCATCAGGGTCTCTCCAGATGTCCAGTAAGCGAAACGGCACGGATTTGTGAATAATAATTGCGACTCCTTTAGTCTTGGAGTCCGTGGAACTAGCAAAAAATGCGTGCGCAAAACGTCTATCAATGAGTCGGAACTCGCTGGATGCTTTAAAGTGTGTTTCTTGCAAAAATGCGATGTGCGTCCTGTATGAATGAAGTATGTGAAGTAATTTAGAGCGCTGTTGCGGTTTGTTTAAGCCCCTGACATTGAGGGAAGTAATCTTAATCATATCAGGTACCATGACCAGGACATCCGGAAAGACCCCTGAGACAGAACAACATCCACGGAGCTAAAAGAGAAACCACGAACGAAGAACCAATAACGAAACAAAACATAAAACAAAAAACTTGAAAACATGAGCATATATATTGACTCAGGATGCCTAGGCATCGAATAATGAGCCGATTGACCTAGAAGAAGGTCAAGAACCATTACTTCAACCCCAAGACAGGGCAAAGCAAGTAGGCTCCGGGGGGTGGATTGATAGAGCGATATTTACACTAGGAGATGCGCTGAACACCGAGGAAAGGTGTGAGAGCGCAGCGCAACAAGCCCTTGAGTTATGAACCAGATGTCGGGTGCCGGTTGCGGCATATAGAACAACGTATGCTGTATGGGAAACCAGGGCATAGCAAAACAAAGAGGTAAATAAAATAATATAATATAAGCGAGGTCCCAAGGCCAGGGATCGAGCAATCCAAAAGAGAGACATCTCGGGAGAGCATTAAGAACTAGCAAAGTTCCCATAGTTAAGAGCACGAAAAATAAAACGGCGCGATGAACAAAACAAAATATAGTAATCGAGAACTATAAGGTACCAGTCCCGTGTGTATACTGCAGGGATTCAATCCAGGACGGACAGCTGAAGAGACAGGTCAGTATAACTCCGCAGGTAAATGCTGGTCGACGATGAAAGTAAAATAAACAGCGCGGGCGAACTTAAATGCTGAGATCCATCACGGCATATCGCGGGCTGTGGTCGTTTTTTCCTCTGGGGCCTCGGGGACCAGTCCTTCGACGGATCCGACAAAAAGGTAGGAGCAACGAAAGAGGATTCCCAATCAGAGACAGCACAAGGTGGAAGACCTAGGGCCTCCAGGAACGCCGGGACATCATCCACCTGTCGAACCACGTACGTGGAAGTACCTCTATGGACGATGAGCGCAAAAGGGAATCCCCACTGGTATGGTATCCCCGCTTCCCGAAGAGCTTGAGTGACCGGTCGCAGGAGGCGACGAGCTTGTAGTGTCAGTGGCGAGAGGTCCTGAAAAATAGTTATGGAGTGTGACTCCCATGATAAAGAGGCAGTATCCCTGTAGCGTCGCGAAATCTCTTCTTTAAGAGGGTAATTCTGTATGCAGCAAATTACATCTCGAGGTGGAGCGGATCCCGTCGGTTTCTGCCGAAGCGCTCTATGCGCTCTATCGAACTCAATGGCCGTGTCCACGGGACGATGTAAGATTTTGTTGAATATCTCCCGAAGGGTGGGTATTAGATCAGTATGGGGCACCGACTCCGGGATACCCCTCACACGGAGATTGTGGCGACGGCCACGATTATCTAAATCTTCCAATTTCCTTGTGAGAATCTTGAGAGCAGAAGATTGGTCTTTCAGTTGAGTTGTAAGCATGTCAACTGTTTTACAAATCTTAGGTTGTTCGTCCTCGAGTAATGCCACGCGGTCGCCAATATGGCGGATGTCATTCTGTATCTCCGCCAGACTCACGTGAATCCCTTGCGTAGCTCGGGCTATAATATCGGCGATATCATCTTTTGTAGGCAAGGAGTCGAGTTTTTCCTGCCAGAGTGGATTCAAGGGCCGAGAGAGTGGTGGATGCGTGTCCCGAGAGTCTTCTACATCCGCGTCGCTAGCAGCACTAGCCGGGGAAGATGGCGGCCGAAGAGGCGAGTCGCGGGATTCATGGTCCGAGGATGCCGCAAAATAGGATCGGACCGAGGTATGTGAGGCTTTTTCCCTAGAGCCCGAGGGCTTAGGGGTGTTATTGGGGCGATTGGTTTTGCCCATAATGAGACGGAACCAGCAGACTGATGCGTATAATCGGGCCTGAAGCGCTGGAGCTCCGGGTTTAAGCGTCCATCTTGGTCGACGGGTAGCCACGCCCCCCGGAAATATCTATATTTTAGAGTTGTTTCATACAATAGAGCAGAGAGGTACATTTGAGCCCATAAATGACCCTGACTTTCTAGTGCTTTTGCTGCATTTATTGAAGGTTCAATAATGTGATTTCTGACCTTTCATTAAAACACCAGGGACAAGGTTACAGGGAGTGCTGATCCCGGTCATTAAACCGCGGAAAAAGCTGATATGCACCTGTTGGGTTTTGAGATCTCTCCTTCCGAGCAGGAGACGCAGTCAAAGCAGCAGGTGTGCAAAATCAGTCTATAGCCAGGAGGACAATCTTCAGAACATCGAGAGCGAAGAATCTTAAAACCAAGAAATCAGAATTGGAGGAAATATCATTGCCCAATGTTCCACCCATCGTCCTGCCTTATGATCCTCCCATAAGCACACCTTATGCTTCTGTTGCACATTCTCCTTCATCATCCTGCCTTAATCAGAATACCTTCAGACAATTAGGTATAATAATATAATAATACCTTCATTCCAAGCAACGGAACACACCAGCCCAAAAGGGCTGAAGGCGACCACAACTCCACCAGACATGTAGGTAGGTACCCCTCTCCACCCCACACCTCCAGCACGTCAGATCACCCCCCAGTCCCATCCTGCTGAGTGCCACCGGAGTCCTATACCACATCGTCAGTATTTTATAAGCCGTCTCCTGGTATCGCGAGGCGATAGAACATTTCTGTGCTAGGATGCAGACCGTCTCCCACTGACGATCTGAGTGAGTTTCACCAAGCTCAGTTTCCCACCTACCCATAAACGCTGGAGGTATCAATGAGTCCCTCTCGAGGAGCAGACGGTAAATGATAGAAATCCCTCCCCTAGGGAGGCAGGCTCGCCTTGCAAGTTGTTCGAAAGGAGTTAAGGCTCTAGACAGATGGTGCTTGCCCCGGAGTGCCTTGACGTACCGCACCAACTGGGCACAGCGAAAGCGCTGCATCAAAGCTTCTCGGGCCGTGGGGATCGCCCGCTCAAAAGGCAAGGGGGCCGAACCATTCCATGTCAGGAAGACTTTGGCGTCAGGAGACAACTCTAAGGAAGCAAGGTAACCCCCTTCCAGACCCGGGACAAAGTCGGGATTGCCAGCTATAGGGGTCAGCGGTGACGGATAGGAGGATAGAACGCCAGTAATCCGCCTCCTACGCCAGACCCCCCAATGCAGCCAGAAAGGGGGATCTGGGTATCAGCCTGCTCCACGGCTACCCAAATCTTAGGAACAGGATGATACCGCCACTCGAGGAAGCATAACAAATGAGCGGCACAGTAATAGCCGAAGAAGTAGGGAGAGGCCAGCCCTGTCCTTGGGACGCGTAAGTACGGTATAGCTGACTCTGGGGAGGCCGCTCCTCCAGATATATCTAATCACTAACGTGCGCAGATCTGTAAAGAACGACCTCGGGACTGGCACCGGCAAGGTTTGATAAAGATATAAAACCCGTGGGAGGACATTCATCTTTATCACATTAACTCGTCCGTGCCATGAAATGTGAGGGAGGGCCCAGCGGGTGAGATCAGCCTGCAGTTGTTGTAGGAGACTTGGGAAGTTCACCCTGTAAGTCGACGAAAGGTCCCGTGGGAGCCACACTCCCAGGTATTTGATATGGTCTCGACACCATCTATACGGGAAGGAAACACCCACAGCCCGAGACTCCGCAGTGGACAAGGAAACATCCAGAACCTCAGATTTGTCCACATTAATCTTGAAATGGGAGAGGGAGCCTTAAACCCCCAACGCGTCATGGATGTGCGGAAGCGAGACAACCGGATGAGAAACCGAGAAAAGCAGGTCATCCGTGTAAGCGGACACCTTAAGCTCGCGGCCGGAACAGGTTAAGCCATGGATGCTGGAATTATTCCGGATAGCCTGCAAGAAGGGCTCCAAAGAGATAGCGACCTTCAAGGCCCCTATATAGCACTTGATAAAGATAGCCCTACCATCAGGGTCTCTCCAGATGTCCAGTAAG
>VKOC01015349.1:0-20228 GCA_009364415.1 Spea multiplicata | reverse complement strand
TTGGTGCTGCATTCTGTGCTCCAAAGAGGCAGCAGAAGCCCGATACGAAAACTGGGTCCCCCGAAGAGGTACCCAGACTAATTCCTCCCCCCCCCATGGGAGGGTCGGATCTATGGGACTCAACCAAAAGGGTGAGAACCCTTACCTTTGGGGTACTCCCATAAGAGAGAAACCCCCTTAGGCTTCACCACCAAAAGGCAGTGTCCGAAAACAAAAGTGCCAAATCGAAAAAACAAAAGGTGAACGTGGCCTCGCATAAGGTTTGGTGACCGTGAAAAAACCAAGAAAATTAATCGGCACACGTGCTTTCACACATTGTGATTAAATAAATAGGGAAAATAAATAAGGGCAGGCCATAGAATGACCTAGCCAGATTCAAAAATAAGTTTCACTCCATGCCCTGATGGTGCTATGGAGGAAGTGCAGGATAACCGCCTGTGCAAAGACGTGCGCTCACCATGTGCAGCGGCGTGCAAGACTGCACATGGTGACTCCGACATTACTGTCAGGGCAATCTAGGCACCTCGGGCTCCATACATTCCCAGCCCTAAGGCCAGAGGATCAGCATAGTCCCCCCCCCTGTCCAAAGGGGAACTACACTTGATCTTAGCCAAAAGGCCGAGAAGCGATATGCAAGTCTGTAAGGACTGCGATAGAATCCTACGCTGATAGAAAAAATAGAAGTCTCACTACTACATCTTCTGCCACACGCTTCCCTTTGGCAAGAGTTGGGAATGTTTTCATCCTTCTGTATTCTCCCTGGACTATTCAGCATCTGCAGGCTACCCCAATCTTAGACATTCACTCCATCTTTCTCTTTTTCCCCCCTAGCCGTAAATAAGGCAGTGATTTTCCACGTAAGCGATCTTAAATATTCAACAGCTGTGCTGTAAGGCTCTCTTGGTTTCTTTCTTCTACCCTCATCATACTTCTGGTGACAGTGAAATACCCATCAATAATCCATGTGCCTTTGAACTGTGGTACTCCGGTTCCTCATTTACATAGTCATGTAGTTATCTAGGATGAAAAAATACATGCGTCCATCAAGTTTAGCCTTTCCTATATCTGTTAATTTGTTGCTGTTGATCCAAATGTCTCCCCACATGGTATGTATCTGGTTCCTTTGGTTGGATTTATGTTTAAGTCACCCTGTACTTGATGAGAACCAGAGCTCTCTAGTTTCCCCCTTCCGCCTGCATGTCTGACCAATATTTTTGGTTCTGATGACAGGATTATGTAAATTGGTGTGGGTTTCTATTATAACTGATTTGCATATGATCTGCATATTACGTTTTACATATGGTGTGATGCATGCTGGTCATAACTCACCCCAGCCAATAGAAAGGCTCTTGGAGGCTGGTGGTGATTGCTTCCTCAACTAGTTTGTAGCTTTTCTCAGCCCTGGTTTTGTTTTTGTGTCTCAGTCTTTTGGCCAAGATCAAGTGAGTACCTGTGAAATGTGGAAAACATAAAGCCCCAATGATGTTTTAGGTCCCAGCTTCTGTTCCAGGACTGGGTGCTTTGCATGGGGTGTAAGTGTGAGGTTAAGTGCACTTCACCTCGGACCCCTCTGTGCATTTTTATTTTTCTATTCAGTAGCCCCAGCCTTTTGGCCAGGTGTACGGTGCATACAGGAAAAATGTTTACCACATCAGCCAAAGGGCTGGGTCTTCCTCGGGGAGCACTTTTTGTATATAGTTTCACACGATTTGCACAGTTTTTTGCACAGAGCTTATGTGATATTTTTTTAACTTTTTGATTTATTAATACAAAAAGACGGCACAGGACATGACTTTGAAGCAGTGAAAAGCCATGGTGGAGCCGGGTCCCCTAAAAGGTAATTTTCTTCTGGTGAGGAGGGGAGTTAGGAGGGGAGGAAGGGGCCACAAAGAAAATGAAGAAGGGGATTTGGTGTCCACTGTGGCCTTACGGCACTTGGCACTTTTTATTTTTCTTCACAGTGAAGCACTGACCTTGGGGCTTAAACAAAATGATAAATTGGGGTTAAGCCACGGTGCTGGCCTTGTTAGGTCGGTAAAGCACTATATTGCTATGCTTCTGTATACTACAGCGCCGCCAAGGTTCCCACATAGCTGTGTCTTCTGCTGTCTTCTACACTAGTAGGTGCCCAAACAATCCAGATTTAAATTAAATAAACACAAAAGATTAAAAAAATGAAAAAAAAATATTTAATAAAGCATTTTGAAATTATTCTAGTAGGGGGGGCTGTGACATAAATCAGGGATTTTTAATCTGCGGCATCTACTTCTTGTGAGAAATTCTAAGTAAAAAACTAAAATGTGTGGTTTTTACATTAACATATTAACTATATTCAATTATTATATGTAGACAAATGGGTTCAAAAGAGGGACCTAAAGATGAAAAGGGGAATAATGACTGACAAAATACAAAGGAAAAATGACAGAATGTTTTGGTCAATATGCTGGGAAACCCTGGTCATGAAGGGGTTAAAGTAACTCAAATATTATAATAATTCGGTTTGTGTGATAAAAATATAATAAAAAAGAAAGTGCGCCTACTTATTGACTGATATTGAGATGCTGTTATAAGTAAACAGATAAAGTTTATGAGGAACCAGATCACAAATAGTAGGATCCGTCTTATTTATCCGCTGAAACCGGTTATTAATCTTTCATATATTTTAGGAACGGCTCACACCGGGGATCTCAAACCACAAACGCATGGAGCTAAATTCAACATCCATTGAAACCTATGAGGCTTCACTGTATAAATGCAGAGGATCCGGCCCACGTTTATTCCATTGTCCTTCGCGTTACCCTGCGTGAGACTTCATGGAACCTGCAGACATTCTGTGATATTCTAGACACGGGGGGGTAACGATGCGGCGATATTTATCTGGATCCGACTCCTCTAACGTGCTGCGTTGGGCGTTATTCCTGAGCGTCACGTTCTGTGGATCTGGAGCTCTGAACGCAGCACCGGCTGACTGCCGTCTGAAGACCATACCGTGCTACGAGGACTACGAATACTTTCAGGATGGGGACGTCGTTCTCGGAGGAGTGTTCACTGTCAACTGCTTTATGAAATATTTTGTGAAGGATGGAATAATCCGATACGTCCAATGCATGCTGTAAGTCACGGCTTTTCAATTCAATCTGGATTTCTTGTATTCTCCTCATCTGATCCTCTGTATTTACTTCCATGTGAAACCTCTTTGAGCCTCCTCCACCCCCTGTAGTCTTCTCCTTTTTACGCTCGATCTAAACCACAATGTCCTGTCCTGCTTTGGACTCATTGTAATAACAGATATTGTTCCTGCACTGATCTCAGAATGGCTGAAGTTTACCTAAAGACTCCAAAAATCACTGCAGGTTGGCCTCATTTCTAGAAATAAAGTCGCATGTAAAATGAGTACAGGTCTGCGTAGGAGATTTGGGGGATCTTTGATTCTTCATGTTTGTTCCATACCAGCGGGGGGATCGCGCAGCCTATTTTATTGAATGAAGGTGAATATTATAAAGCGGGTTTATTGGAGATGGCTTGTGTAACAGTCATTGATGTTCGGAAATAAATCTCTTCGATATGCTCCATATAAATGTCCCTGCTATCCAGAGAGCTTTCTATTACACAAGGGGTAGAAGCGCGTCTAAGAGAAGCGTCCCGTCGAGCGAGTGACCCCCTTAGAGCGCCGGGGTGGGCAGCAAACTACAAATCAGCTTCCTGGATGCTGAGCGGGGCCTTCGGGGCTTTTAACAAATACCTTTTAACTGCAGTGTTTGCTTCAAAAGGATTCTAGAACAATCTATTAACTGTTTCACAAAGAATCATGCGATACACAGACTGGACACAATCCACAGACCAAAACCCCCCAGAGAAGCATGGACCCCCGATATTTACTGGTTATTACTGGGAGATCGGGGTATATATTTTCTGGAATTTGACGCTGGGGTTTTCAGGTGGTTTTAAAATAATTCTAGTTAATTCTGTTAATATTTAACATGATCCCGTAATTATTATTTCATTTTATTCTTCCCGTCAGTCCTCAGAGTCTCCATTACAAAAATATCCTGACCTTCATGAACACCATTCAGGACCTGAACGAGATGGGATTTCTACCTAATATCACGCTGGGATATCACCTGTACGACTCCTGTTCAGATGGGATAAAGGCTGTCAAAAGCATCCTACAGATTTTATCCGGCCCGGGACCCATCGTCCCGAATTACTGCTGCGGGAAAAAGGCAAACGTGGCCGGGATTATAGGCGATCACTATTCAATCACCACCATACCCATGGCCCAGATCCTGGGGATGTACAGGTACACGCAAGTGAGTTAAAGCTTCCATTTATGTATTTTCTTAGGTTTTGGAGACAGAAAATTGGCAAAACTATACAGAACCGACTGATCTTCCAAAGGCGGCTCACCGATGACAAATCCCCTACACAGTCCAGCACAGGTCCATTTTATATAAAATGAATGAGATAATAAACTGGGAACCATTTAAAGTACGAAGCACAGATCCTAAACGTATATATATGATAGGATCCGTCTGCATTAATATCTCGCTCCAGACAAGGCCCTGGAATCTGCTCCAGAAAGAAGAAAACTGAAGAGAGCGCCCTGTGATTCCAGTAAAAAGTATAAAAGAACGAGCCGTCTGACCGCGACCATCCCCCGTGATCCAATTCCCTTTCATCTACGAAACGTTACTTCAGAGAGGTCATGTAATGATGCAACCGATGATCTCATAGAAAAACAAAATGAGGTTACAGACCAATAAGAAAAAAGCTCGCTTTTCTGTTCATCGTTTACTTGTTAAGCGTTTTGTCTAATAACATATCGTCTACGTCATTACACGGGGTTATATGACATCACATCAGTGTGATGCAATATATTATGTAACTGTGTAACAATAAAGCACACGTTTTGTTTGAAGTGTAACGTCGTAATATCCCAATAAATGCCGAGGTCTTGGTGAGGCCTCAATCCTATCGAAGCCTGGGATACAGTGACCTAACCGAGATTGATTCCAAATCAAGGAGTCCGGATTCTTGCAGGGGATGGAGTTTGAATTTGGTGGATTTAAACCTGTGACCCGCGGATTCAATGCATTTATTCCATGGAAAGTCACACAGATCGCTGCCTGCGCCCCTCCGTATTGTGAGTTTTCTTGTTTGTAGATAAATATTAACGTCGGACAGTCTACACTCGGCTTACCCACCAGTTAATTCTAATGTCGGGGTGCAGCATTTATTAACCATTTCTGCTTTGGTTGATCACGTCTCTCTCATAGGTGTTCTATAAGATCTGTGTTTCTTTATTCCGGATTCCACAGATACCTGTAATTACATTTATTATTACATTTTATTCATGAACTGCCAACAGATTCCATTAAGATCCTTAAAAATATCTGTGGGACATGCAGAAGATTCAATGAGATGATCCAGTCCAATAATGGAGAAGCACTGAAGGGTTAAATGAGAAATGTAGCCACTGACAGACTTTGCCTCTCGTTCTGTAACCACCGTGGGTTTCTTCTGTAAGGCCAGGACTCTGAAGGTCTCTTGCTCTCGACTTGGTTGACTATAGTAACCGGGATAAAGATGGTTAAAGACGCGTCCATGTTTTAATATCGTTGTCAACAGATTCCAGAATGTATCGTTAGAAGTGTTGAGTAAAAGATACTGGGGAGAGGTCCTAGACTGGGAACGCCTGCCCTTTATTGCAGACTCCTACTTCTTCTTTATTTAATATACATTAGAAAAGCTTGGATTCATTACCACTTCACAATGCAAGCAGACTAGAGGGCAACCACAAGCCTATGTATTCCATCTTTATACCGGGAGCTTTACGGGTCATTTTAACCCATTCAGACCTGCGATCGATATTATTGCTATTATATTGGTATCTGTAGACAGGGTGCTGTTTAGTGCAGAGTTTATAGGAGATAAACCCACAAGTTCTACCAACTCAACTTTGCCAAAGTTTAAGGCCCAACTTTGGGTGCTGGGAAGAGGACTGGACCACCAGTAATCACCAGTGAAGGGACATTTGACCTTATTAACCCCTTAATGACAAGACAGTTTCTTTCTCGTAGTGCATTGTGGGACGATGGCTCTTGTAACGTTTTTCAGTGTTGCTGTTTAGCTGGGATTTTCTTCTTTCTCATATATCGTGCCCCCCTCCCCCCGCAATATTACATATTTTTCAGAGTAGAAAAACAAACAAGGCTTTCTTTAGAGACCATTATTTTTATCATATCATCATCAATTTGCTATAAAAAAATGATACAATATGGTGATTTTTTGTTAAAAAATGACTTTTTCACTTTTCTTTGAAAAATCTTTTACTCATCTGCAAAAACTCATAAAAAGCCTGCTAAATAGATTCTACTATTTGTCCTGAGTTTAGAAACACCCAATGTTTTTATGTTTTTTTTTGCTTTTTTCTGGACGTTATGGGGCAATAAGTAGAAGTAACCTTTTGCTATTTCAAAACCATTTTTCCCCAAATCCGGTCATTCTGCCCCGTGTGTCATTTCGGGTATGCAATTTACCCATCAAACCGTATATTTTTGAAAACTAGACACCCCAAGGTATTTCAAATGCTGGTATTTTAACCCTTTCCATGCGCTGATTCCACCACCAGCCTTTGTCAAACTTTATGGTAGTCAACATTTTTTGTATTTTTTTCACAGACGTAGTCCATGTATGAATTTACCGTCTTGGTATATGTCCGTGTCAAACAACCCCCCGATATGTGTTCAGTAACATCTCCTGAGCGCAGTGATACCCCCCATGCATGGGGTTGTTGGGTTATTTGAGAGGTAAAAGGCCGCCTTTGTGAGGGGTGTATTTTTTGCCATTTAGACATCTGGTTCTACTGCCCCCATGTCCCATATCTGGGGTATCTTTGAAGCCGGCCAATTCAATTTACCCCTCAAATCATACATTTTTTAAAACTAGGCACCCTATGGGCATTTATAATGCCAATATTTTAAAACTTTCCATGCAGGAATCTTTTGGGAAGATATAGCGCAAATGGTAGCACTTGCTCAAAAAAAGAAATTATATATATCTATAAATTTGCACTTTTTTGGTGATAGTAGGGAATTATGGTTTTTATACTATTCTAATCACAACTGAGGTTGAAGAGGCAGCCTGGAATGCCCCTCACCAGATTTGCATCTAGCCCGGGGCATGTTTAACAGACTTGTGATTTGCAAGGTCCGAAAAACTTTTTGGGGGTTTTGCAGGACGCCCTCAGCGAAAACGCTGCGATCAACGGCAAACAACGTCACCGCTTACATGTACGGGCATTGTCATTAAAGGGTTAAACAATGCAAGGTGCTCATCATGACCGATGCATTAAGCATGTAAAAAAAAGGAAGGGGCATCTAGAAGAATCTACTTTTAGAGTTAAAGACATGGATCTAACATGAATCTGGCTTATCAGAGACAGCAAGAGAGAAAACAAGGAAAAAGTAATGAACAAATAACAGAACGGCTGTTGAGGAACGGTGAGATACAGCAAAGAGCAGCAATGGAAATGTAATAACATTTATTATGTGAATATGACCGCGACATATATGGAGTTATATATATATAGAAATGATGGAGTCATAAGAAAAAAGGTAATGTTTGAAATAATGGAGGAAGTTACTAAAAGCCTCAGCACGGCCTATAGAAGAGTAAAGAAAAAACCTGATGGTAGTTACAAGAAGTGGAGTCTTTGTTGACTACTTCTCACCATGGTATCGGCAGGCGAGATTCTGTATATTGTGGGTGCTTTCAGTTAATGTAAATTCCGAATTCCCCGGCTTTCTTCTCGTTTGGATGTCTGTCGCTGATATGTCGCTAGAATGTATATAAACTGTTTAACATCCATCAATGTAAATACAATAGTATCGCCATCGCGTTTCACTCTGTTCAGTGATGATTTAAAGTGAAGGTCGAGTTGGCTGACATTTAAATAAAAAAAATGCTGATTTCTGCTCGTTCTGAGAATTCTACATCTACATAGGAGGATGTGGAGCAGATGCTTGGGGCGGTTTGAGGGAGCTCAGCGTTTTTAGAAGTCAGACTCTTCTATGTCTTGGAGCCGGGGCTTGCAGGTCACCATGTAATTGCTTATGATCGGTGCCTGCGACTGCCTATGGGTGCTTGGAGGTCTCCAGGTCGCCTGCTTGTAAGGTTTGTGTTCCCAGACTCCATTTTATGGGCTTGTCCATCACCATAAAACCTTTCAAGCCATCGTATGAGAGTTTGTGATGCTCTCCAGAAACACTGACCAAGTTAAACAGCGATGCATGCAAGTCTGGCTGGCAAGCAAATTTTAGCAAAGAAGGAAATTCTCCGCGTGCTGCGTTGGTGCCGACCTGCTTGTAACGGACCAAGCATTGGATTTCCTTTTTTCACGTCAGTTTATTGAGTATAAGAGAAATATAACATTTTTGTTGAACTCACTTCCTGAGAGTATAAATTTGTGGCTTGTCACATGTGGTTGATCACAGCCAGGTCATCGCCCCGCACACGGAACTCATTTCACATGTTGTAACCTGCGCAGCCGAGCTCTGTCGAGTCCGTCCAGGTTAGTGCAGCAGGTCCGAAATGTTTAGCGACGTGACGCTCAAGGTGAATTTCCCCAATTGGAGAGGCAGATCATTTTTCTGCACCTTTTCTCTCCTTTTTCAGAAGTCTCTTTTTTGCGAAGCGTCTCCTGCGTCTCCTGCCGTTTGTACCGTATGTCAGCTCTTAATAAAGCTCTTTGTCTTTTTATTATCTGTGTATTGTGAGTCTGTAGAGTCAGTACACTGTATCAGGCTATTCTTTCTGCGGCCGTTGCCTAATATGACTTTGCGAGCCCCAAGCATTTTAGATTCTCACCTTCATGCGTTACCCCAGGAGGCTCTGCGGTCATTCGAAAGTCCAATTGCTTGTGTGCTTGTCAAAAATGCACAAGAATTACCGTATTTACTCGATTATAAGAACAACCCCCCCCCCCCAAAATGTGAATATTAATTTAGGAAAAAAAGAAAAACAGCTTAACTGAATATAAGACGACCCTAAAGGACCTAAAATGTTTTACCAGGAAATGTTAAATTATGTAAACAATTGTTTGTTAATAAAAGCTATGATTGAGAAAAATATTTTGTTTTTATTTCCTTTTTTTACAACCTGCCTCCCCAGTTATGAACATCTGCCCCCAGGCTTGCCACTCTGTCCCAGAAATGCCTTATACCCCCTATATGCCAATGTGTGCCCCATGATATGCCTTTTCACCCCCTATGTGCCACTCTTCCTCCAGAATTGCCTTATACCCCTATATGCCACTCTGGCATTTAGGGGGTTAAAAGGCATATTATGGGGCAGAGTGGCGTATAGGAAGGTATAAGGCATTTCAGGAGGCAGAGTGGTGTATAGAGGGTTAAAACGCATTTCTGGAGGCAGAGCGGCATTAATGGGGTTAAAAGACATTTCACAGAGCACTCTGCCTCCAGAAATGCCTTATGCCCCCCCACATTTACAACTCCCCCCCCTCCTCCCCGGTGCTCCTGAGTCCCCGGTGCTTAGTCCGGGCAGCGTGTAGAGCTCTACACGCTTGAGCGGAAGTTGTGTACGCGAATCGCGTAGAGCTCTACACGCTGCCCTGACTAATCACCCGGGACTCAGAAGCACCGGTAAGTTGGGGGGGCATAACACAGGAGGATCCAGGACCCCTGCATCGCTCTGGAATTTGCTCTGGAAAAAACCTTGTCTTATAATCGAGCAAATACGGTAATATAACAAACCCTTGAGCGGTATACAAACTTCAGACCCCTTATCCTATGCCTCGTGGCACGGGCAGGTTAAAAAACTACTATGATTAGAATGGAGCCAACCTCTGCCTCCAGCAGCATCCTCATCCCCCCCCATTCCCGTAAATATACGCAGGTTTATTAAATACGGAACTAAGGCCATATATGTTCAGATATTTAGTACATCTGGATCACAGAAAAAGAAGATGCATGGTAATGCTGTGATATAGAAATGTAGTGTATGTGTGAGTGCGTGTCAAGAAATGATGGGGTATGATAAGGGGAGGACGGTGGGGACATTGTGGTGGTGGCCTAGTGAATTGTCATGTAATGTATAATCTATACAGAGGCAAAATCGATGTTTACTCTGAACCCACTCTGATTTACCAAGCCCCTAGGTATCTATGTTTAGGGGTGCTCTATAACAAAGACCTGGATCACTAGAACCTCTCAGCAGCCCTTCCCTACTCAGAGCTCCTCCGTTATTGAAGGCTACGGCTTCCTGTTCTGTTTTCTAGAGATGGGTGAAGGTGACATAATGTCCACCTGGAGTTACTGTAGTGCATGGCTCACCCAATCAACTGCAATTCCTACGACAGGAAAGATGCATACACTACCTGCTGATGTCATAATCCATGTGAAATGTTTTTTTTTTCATAGATCAGCTATGGTACAACTAGTTTTCGACTTTCTGATAAAAATGATTACCCCACCATTTTCCGGGCTCTTCAGAGCGATCATATAAACTACTCTACTTTATCCAAGCTGCTGAGTTACTTTGGTTGGACTTGGGTTGGTATAATCGCATCCAATGATGACAGTGGAGACGAGGAAACTCAGGCGTTGACTGAGTACATGGCCATCAACGGCATCTGTCCCGCCTATTTAATCAAAACTAACCGCATTGTAACCACTACCGATCATATCATTGGAAAAAGGAATCAAAACATTATAAGGAAATCCCGTGCTAAGGTCATCGTTCTCTGTGGATCAAATTCCATACATGTTGTAAATGCTTTTGTCAGACTACAAGACGTTCTTAAAGACAAGACGATAATCATCGGCCCCACATGGGCCCGAAACACGTTTTTCCTCAATAAGATGCCCATTATATTCAATGGCAGTTTAGTCCTTGACATTTATGCAAGTAATCCCTCAGCCAAGGATGGCTTCATGCAAGGTCTCCATCCCTCAAACCACCCAGAAGACAAGCTACTTGAAGATATTTGGTTGAATTACTTTAACTGTTTTACACCAAATCCCCAAAAAAACAAATATTATACAACTCAATGGAATTTTCCCCTTAAAAACTGCACTGGTAATGAGCGTATTGCCGACATCCCCAGTTTCCGTTACGCTGGACATTATTCACAAATAGGTCATGCAGTTTTGGCTATGGCTTATGCTCTGAATACTATATATCCATCCCTGAATACAGCGCATGGAAAGAAAATGGAAATAGCCAAATACAGACAGGTAGATAACATATTTGGATTGATTAATGCATGTTACCATCACGGGGGGGGGGGCGATTGTGTTTGCATCAAGTAATAATATTTTACAAATGTATTATTTACGTTTCCTTAAACCCACCCTGGAGAAATGAAGGAGCACAGCTCAGACTAAGATCTGAGAGGATAAAATAACAAAAAATTTGAATCAAACTCAATAAAGGTTTGCAATAAGTCCATAAATGAAGGGAAGAGGTGGGATTGTTCCCGTTAATAAAGAGAAATGGTGAAGGTGCCATCACAGGCTTTGAGTCTCGGCCATGTCGCACAGTAACCAGATCCTGTCGCATGTGGCCCCTTAGGGAGCGGGGTTTTTTGTGTAATTTGTATCATATGTTTGTTAAGCCATGATTCCCCTTTTCCTTGTGTGACGTACCCAAACTAGTTAGTCATTGTTTTGTTCAGGAGAAATAAAACCTTCCTCATAAAACACAATAATTATTATTGCCAATACAAAAAAAGTGTAGGATTTCCATTACACAGTAGGTGCCACAGCTGAACAATTACCCGATTTGTGTTCAGCAACAGCGTCATCACAATACTTTTCCTTGTAGTGGTAGAAATAAAGGATTTGACTGCACTTTAAATAAAATCAACTTATTCTTTTTGAAAAAGATTAGAAATCCCTTTGAGAATCTCTCTACTGTATTATGGATCAAGCTATCAGGCATTCATTCAGTAATGTTGTACTAGTGCTCGCACAGAGCGCCGTTACACCAGAACTGTCAGCTATAGGCCAGCAATGTCGGCTTCTAAAAACAGGGCAGAATCACGGCTAGCGTTAGACAGCCTGATCTCCTGTCCAGCAGCAGAGAGAGGTGCAAAAAACAAATACAGCAAATATCACTTTCCACTCATCTGACACAACCAGGTTCATTAAATGCACTCTATACGGGATGATTATCTGAATAACAGTTTTTTACTAGACCATCTTGATATTTTAGAAGAAGAGTGCAACAGAGGACAGTCTCACATTTCATGGGGAAGCAACATATGCAGATCTTCTTTCAATTTTAATATGTATGGCTGTGTAAGTGAGCGTTTCTCCTCCAACATACAATTATAACAAGCATATATGACTGTATGAGGTGGCCTGCCATTCGTATAAAACCATCAGAGCAGGATTTATGGGGACCGTTTTCCAGACGACCCCAAAAACAACGTTTTCTAGAATTAATGACTCCTGTCTCCATCCAGTGGCCCCCACTGGCTAAGATCGTAATTTTGTTTTTGCATGGGAGGGTCCAAGCAGAGGAAGGCTGGCCCAAGGGGAAAATGCCCATAGTGAAGTTACATGACCCCCCCTGTAGAAGCTAATAAAGCAGAGAGAAAGCTGTAGGTGAGGGGTGATGGAGGGAGAGAGTGAAAGAGAAGGTAAAGGAGGAAGAGTAAATGTGTAAGTGAGCGTTTCTCCTCCAACGTACAATTATAACAAATGTGTAAATGTATGTGTAAATGGGCATAAATGTGTAAATGTATGTGTAAATGGGCATAAATGTGTAAATGTATGTGTAAATGGGCATACATGTGTAAATGTATGTGTAAACTGGGCATAAATGTGGTAATGATAATGTGTAAATGGGCATCAAATGTGTAATGTGTGTGTGTAAGATGGGCATAAAATAGTGGGTAAGTGGTATGTTGTAAATGGGCATAAATGTGTAAAATGTATGTGTAAATGGGCATAAATGTGTAGTGTATGTGTAAATGGGCAAAATGTGTAAATGTATGCGTAAATGGGCATAAATGTGTAAATGTATGTATAAATGGGCACACATGTGTAAGTGTATGTGTAAATGGGCATAAATGTGTAAGTGTATGTGTAAATGGGCATAAATGTGTGTATGTTATTGTATAAATTCAGGCAATATGTACCAGTAATAATCTAGGTGCAAAAAGTCTTTATTTTGAGTACTGGCTCTCCTGCCATTGGGAATATGCGAGTTGAGAATTTTTTATTTTGCAAATGCAGACTTTACTTTAGTGAATTCACACTTTTAGCCAACACTTATGTCCTCATACTTTAGTGAATAGACCCGATATGTTGTAGAGAATATTTTGTTCAAATTTTGAAAGGCAACTCTGTAGATTTGTCTATTCATTTTAAATATGTTTCATAAACTTCTATATAAAAGCCAATTTCTGGAAGATGATCTTTTAGCGAGTTACATTAATTATCTTTTCCTTCCATATGAAGTTACACCACCATCTGAGAAGGCAGCAAATGACAGATGGTGAAGGGACTTATCATTTTTTTGATGAAAATGGAGAATTTGTCACATGGTACCGGATTATGAACTGGAAAGCCTTCAGAAACTACACATGGATGTTAGATGAAATTGGTTATTTTGACCCAAGTGACGAAAAGCTCTTTCTAGATAAAAACAAAATCCATTGGAAGAATCCCAATAACCAGGTGAGATGGCAAGCTGACTCGGCAGCTTATCAAATAACTAATTAAAAGAAAACCTGGAACGTTTTATGATTTTTTTTAACAAACCCATGAATTAATGGAATGATTCAAACACCAGTGACAGAGACAATCATGATAATGAATAATTAATTATGGATTTAGAATCAGCACATCAGACATAAAATATCCCCGACACATCCTGTCTAGTTAGAAATGTCTGTAGATATGCGTGTGCCCACATCTTATAAAAGTATCACCGGGCTATAGAGACACTGCCTTCTTTTAATAATACAGAGTACCATATGAGTTCTACGATAGACTTGCGCATGTGTTTGAAGCCGGCAGGAAAGCCAACATACAGACAGTAAATCAAACCCCAAGGAACCCCTTTCGCATCCACAATGACTGGTGCAGAGTCATTACAGAGTTAGCGCCAGTTACAGAGTCCCAAAGCAAATAGGGGGGGATGTAGAGTCCACCCAGCCAGCCCCTGCCTGTAACGACATATTTGATTACTGTTCACATGAAGGTCCGGTCCCGCGTATTGGAAAGCAAACTATGAAGAATTAAAGATTAAAAAAAGATAAACTTTGAGAAATGTATGTTTTGTCTTTTTATTTTAGATGCCAGAGTCTCAGTGTTCGGATAACTGTTTGCCCGGAAGCAGAAAATTACACAATTCTTCGATCTACACCTGCTGTTACGGCTGCGTTCCGTGCTCAGAGGGAGAAATCTCCAACGTAACTGGTAGGCCATGTTTTATTATAAAAGGGGGTACAATTTGATTCAAAGGTTTGATCTTTTTAAGAACAGTTATTTTTTCGTTGATGAAGTTAGAAAGATCATTGGACCCCCCTTTTCTCCAGCTGTGTAAGGAAAGGGGTCAGTCCTAAAAGAATAAATAAAATGAATTACAAAAGACACATCCAAAAAGTTAAGGCGCCAGAGGCCTGGTCTTTCCTTTTTTTAATGTATTTATATTGTTAGTAAGATTTCTTCTGGGCCAATAAAGTTTTTTTTATTGTAAGAGGTAGTTATCCTTTCTTGTAGGCCCTCATATGGCTGTGGTGAGTATTTGTGGTGAATGAAGCCTGTTAGCTGTCACTTATTTTTGTAATTCTGTTGCAGACAGTGAAAAGTGCTTAAGATGCCCGGACAATGAATGGCCCGCTCAATGGAAAAATCAATGTATTCCCAAGCTTCATGACTTTTTATCTTACAGCAGTGATGGGATCTCTATGACGCTGATATCTCTCTCCATTCTTTTTTCCCTTATTACTGCTCTTATCTTGGGAATATATGTTTCATACAGAGCTACTGCTATTGTCAAAGCAAACAACAGGAACCTCAGCTTCCTCCTCCTGGTCTCCATCATGCTGAGCTTCCTCTGTGTGTTTCTGTTCCTCGGTCGTCCTGAGGATGTAACCTGCATGCTGCGACAAAGTGCTTTTGGAGTCATCTTCTCAGTAGCTGTGTCTTCTTTGTTGGCCAAAACCATCATGGTCTGCATCGCTTTCAAAGCCACCAAACCTGCGAGTTACTGGAGAAAATGGATCGGAGTAAAATTATCCAATTCTATAGTCTTGTTCTGCTCATCCATTCAAATTATAATAAGTATTGGTTGGTTGGCCTTTGCCCCTCCTTTCCAAGAGCTGGACATGCGCTCTTATCAGGGAAAGATCATCGTTCAGTGTAACGAGGGCTCGGTTATCGCCTTCTACTGTGTCCTGGGTTATTTGGGGCTCCTGGCAGCTCTTAGTTTTATTATAGCTTTTTTAGCCAGGACATTACCGGACAGTTTAATGAGGCCAAGTACATCACCTTCAGCATGCTGGTGTTCTGCAGCGTTTGGATTGCGATGATCCCGGCCTATCTGAGCACCAAAGGAAAATACATGGTGGCTGTAGAGATTTTTGCCATATTAGCTTCAAGTGCTGGACTCTTAGGATGTATTTTTTTCCCCAAATGTTATATTATTTTATGCCGGCCTGAACTAAATACAAAAACACATTTGTTTGAAAACAGGTGAAATCTCATACAAGTATTGTGTAGTTATCATTATTAGGAAATGCTATGTATGTAACATCAGATATACAAACATAATAAAATAGCATCTCCATCCCACATCAAGATCCTTTATTGGTATCAGGATTGGACCTCCACCATTACACTACATTGGGCTAAACAGAAGGCAGAGCATGAAAACCAGTAAGGTAAATGTCTCTTTTTTTTACTTTTTTGGGGGATTTGTGGGGCGTCCTTGTGCCTTTTGCTGTTAAAGACCTCCATATTAGATCCCCATGCGCTTGCGTTGGAGGTAGAATTCTATTTTCTCAACCTTCTCTACTCTGCGGCACCGGAAGGGGAGACATGAGCCTGCAGCATCTACACCATGGGGCCCAATGTTAATCCGGCCCTGACTCCAAATCCGGCCCTGACTCCAAATCCGGCCCTGACTCCGAATAAATAACATTATAAATCACCCTCTGATCCTCCAATCTATGGTCCAGACAGGATTATTATTATTAATATTATTTATTGCTTTATACACACCCTGCAGGTTAAGAAGAGCTCCAAATCCATTGTTATCTCCCTCTCCCACCTCACCATGTAACTATACATAGTTTGTATCCCAGGCTGAGAAGCGTACGGTAACAAACGGCGATGGTGTGCTACAAGTGAGGGGAGGCAGAGCACTGCTTTATTAACGGATGTGAGGGAAACGCTGGCATGTCCCCGGTAGCAATCGTGATAAGATATGTTTGACTCTAATATATAGGAAAAGGTCACCGGGAGGAAGAGCATACTGGGCCTGAAGAACAGCGAAAAGCCGTAATTTGTGTTTACCATAAAGGTTAACAACACAAGCTATCCCACTGTCCCTCCAACAGGCCAAAGACAGATCAGACGAAAAAAAGCGTAAGAAAGTGATCGACATATAGCCCCCAACCCAAGAAGTATGCAAGAGGAGCAGCCACTTTCTATCCCAGATACCAAACGTAGGGCAAATTGTGGGCCCTGGGTATAGAAATTTACGTCTTTTCCCACAAAACACCACAAAAGCTGGCGATAGCTATATGGAAAAAGAAGGTCATTTCCACCAGATCCACCCATCTAGGGGTAGCATGCGCAAACGTGGCTTGGAGAGCCTGTGTCAGTCTAGCCGCATCATGGTAATACAGTAAATTGGGTGCACCCATACCTCCGGTAAACACAGACATATAGAGTGTCCGCTTCGCGAATCTAGCCGGCAGGTTTAACTAAATATGTTTAGCAAAGGCTCTTTGACACATTAAAAGAAAACACAGCAGAACTGGCAACGGGATAGCGGAAAACAAATATAGGAGTTTTAGGGAGACAATACGCCCCCACCAAGAGAATTGAAATTTACCGCATCTATGGATATCTTTCAGCAAACAGGCCCATAATTCCTTATAATTATACTGCACTAGGTTTTGCACAGTTTCAAGGTTGGAGGCACATAACAGCAGCACAGGCCTTACATGCTTCAGATAGCGCTAAAGGCGCTTATGAGGGCTATTAAGGCCCTTCACATTCATAGATATAATTCTGAGTACATCCTGAGTCATAACACCGATCAGTAAAGCAATAGCAGGCTGAGTGTAGAGAAAATACAAACAGAAGAATGCTTAGCGTGGTTTGCCTATAAGCAGCACCTATGCATTCCCCATGTACCCCCCATCATCAAGAGTGAACAAATAAAAAAAATAATTGTCCGCCCTTTGTTTAGCACCGAAGAACCCTTTCTCCCTGTCACTGAAACTGCCTCTGGCAGACGGCGATTGCAGGGAAGAGTCTCAAAGGACTTGAGGGGGCTTGTTTTTGCTGTTGCTGCTCTGCCTGGGCTTCCCTGTACAAAATGGGTATTAACCATTATTGAAGGGGGTTAATGCTGCACTGACGCTCTCATGGAGTGATCAGGCAGCAGGGGAATGTTGTGTCAGGTCCCCACACAAGTCAACATACAACCCCCTTCCCTGAAACGCGATTGCCGGTTTGCCGGCGATTGCATTTTGAGCTGAAAAAAATTAGCAGTAATAGCAGGAACACGCGTCATACGCACCGGGCAAAATACACAGGGACACTTCCAATAACTTCTCCCCCTATCACCCCATCCTTAGTTTCCCCACCTCCAACTGCCCTGTATGAACTTTCACACCTCATTGGAAAGAGTTAAAGCTAGATGGACACAAACCTTAAAATCCCCCTTAGATGCCGTTACTGTTTGAATAGAAATTATTTGAAAGTGAATTTAATTTTAAGTGACAATAATATAGAAGCAGCAATTACTGGACATTTTTACTTTTGACTTCAGTTATTCTTTCTGTTTGTCCGGGGATTTAACGCTCTCTCCCTCGCAGAGAATAATTCCCAACGTGTGATCAGAGAGCTGGATATATTTATCTGAGCCGCGGCCGGCTGGTTTAATATAGCGCTGATCACAGATATATACCGGGGGCTGCAGAGCTGCTGCTGATCACACTGAGAAGGACGCGGGGTCTGTGATGGATCTCATTCTGCCCTCGGCTCAACAATTTGGAGTCATTCTGTGCCTGAGCTTACTGGGAGTAATAGCAGGAAGGCAAGTCACTCTGAGATCAGCTCCTGGATGTCACATCTCAAGGAAAAAATGCCTGTTTGAGTATAAATATTATCAGAAAGGAGATGTGATGATTGGAGGATTATTCACGGTTAATACCGGGATAAAAGAATTTTATGATAAAACACTTGATTACATTCCCTTTTATTGTATTGCGCAGAGTAAGTGCATTTTCTGTGTTACATTTTTATCGCATGTCTGGGGCGCTCTATACAGGTAAGGTGTATGAGCCTCCATCACTGGCCTTTAATAAAGAGATGGGTCACTTCCAGCGAGGCCAGCGTGACAGCCCTTTTAGGATGGTCTGGCAGGGGCTGCTGTTAAAAGACATCAGTTTCTATCCCTGTAACCCTGCTGGAGATTCCCGTGAGCTCCTCGGCACGAGATGTTACTACAGAGGGTCCTCGGCCTGCGCAGAGCGATACCCCGAACTGGGGATCTGAGACCTTTGGTCTAACTAAATCAGCCATAAAAAGCACAATATTTCTCCATTTTTATTAAAATCAGTGAAATAGTTAAATATATTGATTTTATTTCAGTGTACAGAAATACTGAAGCCTGTTAACCCTTCCTCTGCCTTGGTATTATAGGAAACCGTTTCTATGCACTTAGAAAGCTGTCGGTAATTTATCTGCAGGTAATGAAGACAGACTTAGGAGCAATTTTTAAAATAATTTATTTAGTTAAATGTGTCTGTTAGCTGAATGTTAAGTCAGTTTATTTGTTATTGGAAACAAATTTCATTAATAATTTACAGAATAAAGTGATAAATGAGCCTTATTTCCCCCCCAGTGTCGATCGTAGAGAATACAGAAATCTCCTGGCTTTTATCTTTGCTGTTGATGAGATTAACCGGACCCCGCATATTTTACCCAATATCACTCTGGGTTACCATGTTTATGATATTTGTGGAAATGCCAGGAAATCTTTACAGAATTTATTTCAAATAATATCAGGAAAAGTGGGTGAATTTCCAAATTATTCCTGCCGAGGAGGTAATAAATTTGCAGGATTAATCGGAAATCTTAGAACGGCTACAATCCAAGTGGCGCAGATCCTCAGGCTGTACGGATACCCGCAGGTAAGAGGCCGCTGAAAGCTCTCTGTGGGCTGAAGGTGCAGATGGCTCGGACTGATAGGATGTGTAGTTTAACTAAAAAATTACCGAGTTTGATTTTTTATAATAAAACCAACTGACACCAGAACAGCCAAAGAGAACCAATACTGAGTTACTATAAAGCGGTTATAATAAGGCAGAAAAATTAAAACCTAGAACTTTGACGGCAGACAATAGTTACAGACAACACAATTAGCTTATTGATTCTGTGTACACAGAGTTAGATGGCTGGCTAGGAGTGATGTGGGTTGCATTCCTTAGATTCTGCTACAAAGAGGAAACAGAAAAATAGAAACACAGAATGTGGCCGTGGAAACCATCCGGCCCATCGAGACGGTCTGTGTCTCCTGCTGTAAAGACGCAGACCTTAATCAGTCGTTGGTCTCGACTTAGAACTCTCTCCAGGATGTCATTATTCTTCCGGAGAAGGGGTCTTTAGAACTGTCCATAATATTCTGGGTCTGTAAACATTTTAAAAATCTTGCTGCATCATATATTTTATATAATCGTACAAAAACGTGTGAATTTCAGCATAAAAAGGAACTCCCACCACTCTGGCCATTATTTTTAAATAAAGCATGTAGTATATAAATGCAAACATAACGGCAGCTATTCTGGAACCCCAGGGTCAGATGCCTGGATATGAATACGGTCAGATAGCTTAACTCGTCCCCTATAAAAGCACACAAAGTCTTCTGTATTTTCTTAGCTTTATCAGGAAAGTCACAGAAATAAAGGCACTTGTTGGTTGTATGATGTTGGAGCTTCTCTAGAAGAAGGCGCTTTG
>VKOC01015345.1:0-49844 GCA_009364415.1 Spea multiplicata | reverse complement strand
TTTGAAGTTTTTTGGCACCAGCACTTTGGATAGTACGCCAAAAAATACAGCGCTTGCACTTTGGGGCATATCATGATTCCTGTACTTCTGTGGAGTAAAACACTGAAGTATATTGAGAATCCAACACCATTTGAGGATTATTTGTTCAATAAAAGTTACCCAGAAGTCTTGGAAGTCGTCTGATCCACTGCTTGATTTACAGCCCATTAGCACACAGTCAAGCGTGCTCATCTTCTTGTAAGTGCAATTTTATCTTGGTGAAAAATACTGCACAATTTGGTCTGTTTTTCTTTATCACTCTATACAGATTCAAAGATATTGAGAAACGTTTGAATATCACAGAACAACTGTGAGTGGAATACTTACCACAAGTAAAAACATTTGCTGTTACTGACTTCACTATTATTTTTTCTTTCGTTTTCAATTACAGGTGACTAAATTCACATATAATGGATAGTTTTAATTCATATTCATCATTCATTTGGCAGTTTTAACAAGTATAAATATAGTATGTATTTTACAGTATGTTTATGATAGACTATTATGTATTCAATATTAGATAATTTGACCTAAAGTTTTCAGATATTTTTGAATCAGAATAGAATGTGAAGGACTCTGCTAAACATGGTGTGACCTATAAATTGATCTGTGCTCTAAGATTGGGATAAACAAGAAAAAAATAGAAACCACATCTTCAAAAAGGTCAACTAAAAAACTTTTAGTTTTATAAAGAACAACCCCGACCAAACAAATGAAAACCAATAAAAAAGGTCTGAATATTTTACATTTGTTCATTTGTCTGTTGTGGCTGACTTCTCCCTCCCACATTTTCTGGGTGATTTGCCAGCAGTTAGTTAGTTGATGTTACATTTATTGGTGTCATAAAAGTTTGACAAGCTGTAACTTGCTTTTGGCAAAGTTTCCAGAAAATAATGTAGGAGAGGCCCCTTGACTCAAACAAATGTAACAGGTGGTAATTAATTGCAGGCAACTTTCTCAGATAATTATCAGGACCTGATTCAAATTGATTAACATACAAGGGAAGGCACCTCAAGGCTCTAAAACTGATAATGAGAATGTCGTTAAGTCTTTTATATGTTTATAGGTTACTGCACCTGTGTATAGGGTAGTATAAATGTGCATAGGGTAAGGTCATTGTGTAATGCTTAGTGTGTGTGTGTGTGCATAGGGCAGTGTGACTTTGTATGATATAGTATGCATTGTGAGTTGTGTGACTGTGTATTGTGTAGCATGTGTGATGTCACTGTGAATTGTTTGGGATGCATGTGGATTAGGTAGGAATTGTCAACGTGTATTGCTTGGTGTTCTAGTTTTTATTTGACCTCAATAGAAAAGCTGTAGTGAAGCAGACCCATAATAGTGAAATCACGCTGCAATTTTTATTTGACCTCAATGCAAAAGCGGTACTGAAGCAAATCCATAAAATGAAATCACGCTGTACAATTAAAATAGAGAATTATTGGACTCTCTATAACTCTTATTGGACTCGCTATAACAAAGTAAAGATAAAACATAACTTTTAATTGCCTTGCTAAAAAGGCTAACATACCTATAGAATCACTACACACATTAATCAATACATGTATTATGAAATTTAATGATCACTATCATAAATTGATGCCCCAAAAATAAATAAATTAAACCACACTGGTATAAAAATAGACAAATATCTAGCGAGGTTACCAACTTCAAAAAAGTGTGATTTCTAAACTCTCTATCGTCATCACTAAGGTGGTAACCAAATCTTACATTGTATGGATGAACAGATTAATCAAGACCCACTTTTTAGGAACAACTACGAACACCTTTCCTCCCATATTCCTTAGCTCACCTTCCGAAATCCATCTCCTGCTTTCAGAGAATACTTATACTAGTGTAATACAACCTTACTCCCTCTATTTTAAGTTCCTTTGAGCAGGGCTCTCTTTACCTCTTGTTTCTATGAGTCAAATTATAATGTTATATACTACTTATGTCCTGTGTACCCGTTGTATGGTGCTGCAGAATATGATGGAGCTATACAAATCAATAATAATAACAATAATTTAATAACTGACTGGTGAACCAAAAAAAAGGTACCACCATCCATCCTCCCTACAGAGGATTGTTCAGTCCTGAATCACCTAGGAAAGACATGAGCCCCAAGTTAAGAGGTAACAGTAAAACATGATCTCCAACACACGGGAGCAGGATCACACTGGGGTACCTGTGCTGAGATGTTCTGGATTTGTAAGTAAGTACATGCTGCTCACCTCCTCGCTGGCTGGCAGCTGGTCCCAGTGGCATGACACTTACTTCCCTGCTGTATTGATCATAAAGGAAAGTGACATATTTGACTCCCTCTCTAGTACTAATGCAATAATGCAATCCAACACCCTGCTTGCTTTTTCTATTGCTTCGTCACTTTGCCTGACTAAGAAATAATGCCTCCCAAGTCTATCTCCTCTAGCACAGTACCTCTAATATTATGCTTGGATATTTATGTCCCAAGTACATTATTTTATACTTATCAACCAGAATGACTGGTTAATAAGTATAAAAAGTATTAGTCAAAAGTACAGGATATGATAGTGGGACTGGATAACTCAAGTTACCAGATTATTCACCAATTTGTGTCTGGAACCCAACAAATCCTAAAGATGACTATAAATGAAACATATATATATACAAAAGAAAACAATTAAATAGACTACAAACTTTCCACAACAGAAAAACACAAAACAGCAAAAAAACAAAAATACAAAGCATAAAATGTGTAGCTGACACAAATATCACATTTGAGCTCTTCTTTAATACATTGCAAAGTGACCACATAGGAGCTGCTCAAGAAGCCAGACATGGGAAATCTTTTGATCTCCCTAATGGCTGATGATCCCAACTGCCTGCAAAATAGCTTGACAAAATGGCGGGACAGTGCACAGTTCTGCAAAAAGCGGGGCAATTGGGAGATATGCTGTTCTTTAGTGCGGAAGTGGTCTCCGACAGTTGGAACCTACAGTTCTATCATTAAGTACTAGTATATTAATCAAAATATGTTTTGGGACGTGAGGACAACCAACTTCTTTCTTTTTAAAACTTTGCCATCAAAGCACATCATTTACATGATTTTACCTTACTTAAGGCACACATAAACATTCACGCTACAAAGCAATTCGTTTCTACACAGTGATACTTGCCCTTCAACAATGTTGGCTCTAGTCCACAAGCATGTATTAAAAATGCTGAGAATCAAAGGTGACAATTACTTTGCAACTAGAGATGCATGGAATATAAATTCAACAAACCTAATGCAATTATGTATGCATGGATAATGCTAGTCTCAGCTGCCATATCATTTCCACTGGAGCAATCCCTTGTGCACAGAGACAAGAGGTAGGGAATACGTCAGGAAATAATACATTTCCACAGCATCTGTTTCAATAAATGCTTCTTAATTTGCTTTACAACAGCTGAACTGATTTTGAGGCCTACAACAGTTAATTTGCATATATATTTCTATTTCTGTGTTTATATTCAATATTTGCACTTTACCAGCCTAGCTGCAATGTAGTTGCCTACTTGCTTACAGGTACTTTAATTTATACACACCAGTCACAGATGTGTGGTGGCTACCGTTAATACACAGCAGACACAGATGTGTGGTTGCTATCATTAATACACATAAGTGTATGGGCCCTAACAATTACTCAAATATGCACTCTTTTATGGTAAGCCAATATGGGCCCAATTGTCTAAGCCTTTGTCTATAATACTAACAATAAATGATACTTCTAGGGGGCAAGAGGAGCAGCTCCCCCAGGCACAGGAAGGGAGGGAGCCTGATCTAGATATAGGTGAGGTCCTCTAAGGTAGCAACACACTGGAAATTTGGTGACCTTCTCAGATTGGTTTAAGTAATAGGAATTCCATATGTAGGGAATTTTTAAAACAATTTTCACTATATCAGCCTGACACACTTACCTTTCCTTGTTTGTAATTGGAAGGGGAACGGAGTGAGTCCCACCAAATATGAGCTTGTTGTCTACTAAATCCATTTTACCATATTTTACACATGGTTGACATTCTAATAATTGTAATTGTACATGGTGCATAAGGAGCATTCCAATACCCACTTTTTAATTCTAAGTATGTGAAATAATTGTATCAAGGGAATTTGTTTTAAATAAGAAGAAGGAGGGCCTGAAATAGAGAAGGACATGACAGCAATGTTAAGAAAGGACTTGTGTGCAGGTACTGGGAACTTGTGTACACATTGCCAACACATTTTCACCTTGGGGTGTTAAGCAATAACTCCAAAGGTCTTTTGTCAGGATTACCACATTAACCATGTTTTCTGGGGCATATAGGAATTTCACATATTGCTGACCAGCAAGGGTAAAGATATAAAGTGAGATATAGAACTGGATAGCAGCAGGACAGCACTTTAGCTGTGAAAATTACCGTATATGTGCACAGGACAAAATATATGGTCCACCCTACCGTAATACTATAACATACTAGACATGCTTTGGCTTCGACCTTCCAACAAAAAAATGAGACATGATCATTTTATAGGAATTAAGAATTCCTATAAAATTCATAGTTGTGCTTTGATTTGGTACCTGTTAATGTTTTATCCTATAGAGAAGCATGTAGCTGATACATTATGGATATAGAAGGTTTTTCCAAAAATGTATGGGTATCCATAAAATTTGGTTTGTAGACAACCCATGAGGACTAGGTTGAGGACAAATGAACCTTTAAGCACAGCATGTTTTTAATACCAAGTGATACGTATCTAATTAAGTCACATGTATCAATCAAGATTAAGAACTAAAAACTAGAATCCTGCAGTAGAGCCTTTAGCTAGCAGCATTGCTTATGTGTTCATTTGTGGGTCTGTTGGGGCAGAAATCACTGCGTAACTTAAAAAGTACAAGTTGCTGTCTGGAAAATGTAAGGGCTACTTCAGATTAATGTGTTTTAAAGATTACTATTTCTTAACTAGAGAAAGGTTCACTATAAATAAAAAATGAATAGATTGTAAATGTTAATTATTTATAAAGATTAGAAGGTTGCTTCCTTTGGAAATGGTTTGTATGTCAACTCATGGTATCTTTCTCCAGCCATTAATTTATCGCTGTTGAGGGCATAATTAACTTTGATTCTGAACCATTAGCCGGTATTTAATCCTTTTTTCTGCTAGTAACCTTTCCCAGTGCATAATCAGAATTTATAGTTTTGATTTAGTTACGTTAAGTAGTTGTATGTTTTTTAATGTAACAATCCAAGTGACATTTATTAATATTGTGTTTTGTAGCATAACTATAAAAATACATTGCTTCATGTATATTGTACCATATAATAACATAATAAAAATAAATCTCTAAACACTCTTTTTTAATTGTGACTCTCAGATTTCTGATCACAAAGGAATATTATTTGCTTCTTTTGTAAACTGCACTTTAACTATGCAGTAAATGTATTGTCTGTATGTATTATAGGAATCAATGCCCTGGTGTTATAGCCTGTCATGTACCCTTATTTTACAAACACTTTTTGAAATTATTTTCCAGTGGGCAATTTCCTTCAAATAGAATTCTTCAAATGGGGCCAGCCTGCCAAGATAGGAGGGCGAGACGTTACGGGGCAGACAAGAAGGGTGTAAGGTAGTGATTTGGAGTTAGGGATTTGTTCTAATGGAGAATGAGATTCCTCATGCTAACCTAATTATAGTTAAGAGTGGGTATTTAAAAATGTTTAATAGGAAATGTCATTGATTTCCTCTTAAAAAATAAACTACACATCTCTTTATTAATGGCTAGTACACAAATTATCATACCATAAGCCCCAAAATCTCACATCTGAGGACCATAGATGAGACGCTGCTCCTTCAGGACTCTAGGTGAGTGTACTCAGTCTATGGGCCCAAGGAGCATCCAGTGGTAAGGAATTCTATTACTGCACCATGAGGGAGAGAGAAGAAACAAGTAAATGGTAGAATCCAAAAAAGATGCTAGTCACCCCAATTAACTATTCCCAAGGACAAAGAAATACAGTAAAATCTATTTGGAGTGAATGCTAGACAGTTGGAATATAAAAATACCATCAATTTAATGATCAATATTTAAAACAATTTATTCCATAAAAAAGGATCAAAGATACATACATTAAAAATTATATGTAAGTAGCTAAAAAGCTGCAGCATAATGTTTCTGTCTGGTGTTGTGAACTGACACTAAAAGATGAAAACGCATTTCACTGCAGCATACAATAACCGCTGTTTTAGGAGCCGAAGGAGTTCTGATCAATAATATTAAGATGTTATACATTTTTTTTTAAATATAAGGTGTGGACTCACTAATTGTAAGTAGTATCGGTGCAGCGTCCATTTATTACAAGAAAATTGTGGTTATATCAGCACTAATTGAGTAAATTCCAAAAGTATGATTGCTTTAATCGTATAGGTCATAGTAATCGGTTGTCCCCAGAAGCTATACTCTCTATAGAGCACTTGGCATTTACCCAACTAGTGCTCCTATAACACCAGTAAGATCAGCCTCCAAGGAGCATTTGGGGATCTGTTTCTCAGTATGTATGTAACTGTGTGTTGCATTGCTGATCTCTTGGTACCCAATGGTGCTGATGAATATAGTGTAGCTGCATGTTCTGTAAGGCCTTTCAGGTGAATGCCATGCATCCATAGCATGAGACATGCCCCACTAATTTATAAGGTTCCACGATTTAGTTTGAAATGCTGATTTGCAAGTCGAGAACGGGATAACAGGCTTGCATACATATGGCTGCCAACTGGCATAGTGTTTCAATTAATTTGCTGGTTCAGATTCTCAGTTATGCTTAAAATCAAATTAATGATGGTACATTGATCAATTGGAAGATCTTTGTGTGTGATACATTTATATTAATACACCATGAATGATTAATAGTTTTATTAAGAGTTGATAACCTTCACTCCAATGAATTAGTGTAATAGGTTCAAATTCCATCAGGAGTATCTGTAGTATGTTAATTCTGAACTATAATAGAATTTCCAAAAGCATGCATGTCCACGTTCATTATGAATAATTCAGTTGCAGTAGCAGCTGAATAAATAATAATGATATACTTAAAATGTTAATGCTAGTTCCCTTTTTGTAAGGTTAGATATGATATGATTAATAAATCAAAGAGCTGGCTGTAAAATCATAGAACTGTCTTTCTGAATCTGTGATTACATGGAATATTGTTAGTCACAGGAGTTGTATCATAATAAATATATGAAAGGAAACAGAATACATATTGTTCTCGGTATTATAAATTTGTTCCCATATGAAAAGATACGTAAATTAAGTACGTGAGAAACCTAGCTCTATTTCATGGATATCTGAATAAAGATTGCATACAATGACACTAGTTTTAAGTTTTAATTTTGGTATACACTGTACGGACAAAAGTATTGGGACACCTGACCATTACACCAACAGGGACTTTTATGACATTGCATTCTAAATACTCTTCTGTGAAGGCTGTCCACAAGACTTTTGGGTTTTCTGTGGGAATTGCCCATCCAACCAGTAGAGCGTTTTTGAGGTTGGACATTAATGTTGGACGAGAAGGCCTGGCTCACAAACTCTGTTCCAGTTCATGTTAAAGGATTTGATGGGGTTGAGGTCAGAGTTCAATGTGGGCCAGTGAAGTTCTTCTACAAGAAACTCATCCAACCATGTCCTTATGGAATAGAAATGGGCCTTCCTCAAACTGGTCCCACAAAATTGAAAGCATAGCATTGTCTAAAATGTCTTGGTATGTTGAAGCATATTTCCCTTCACTAGAAGTTAGGGGCCTGAAGTTAGCCCCTGAACCCCCCCTTTCATTACCGCTCCTCCACCAAACTTCGGCCAAAAAACAGTCGGCACAATGCAGCCAGACAAGTAACGTTCTCCTGGGATCCGTCAAACCCAGAATCGCACATCAGACTGCCAAAACAGAGAAGCGTGATTCGTCACCTCACAGAACATATTTCCATTGCTCCAGAAACCAATGGCGGCGTGCTTTATATCACTTGATCAGACTCCTGGCATTGTACTTGGTCATGGGAGGCTTGCATGCAGCTGCTTGGCCATGGAAATTCATTCCATGAAGCTTCCCCCGCAGTTTTTTTATGCTGATATTAATGCCAGCTGAAGTTTGGAATTAGCAGAGCATGGCGACTTTCTTGCAGCACGTGCCTTAGTACTCGGTGACGCGGCTCTGTGACTTTATGTGGGCTTATGCTTGATGGGTGAGTTGCTGCTGTTCCTAAATGCTTCCACTTTCCAATAATACCACTTACAATTGGCCGTAGTATCCAGTATCTAGTAGGGATAACATTTCACAAACTGGCTTATTGCAAAGGAGGGGAAAGCGAGCAGCCAGTGGTCCAAGTTTCAATGTAGATGTCGATTAGATCAGCTTTATGGGATTTGTCGCATTTAAAATGTATACATTAACAGATTGTTTATCCTGTCAATGATACAGAGAATTCAAGGTAGCTAGAACTTCAATAATAGGCCTAATAAATCACATAGATGGACATCACGTGTAAATAATAGTACTTGTATTCCAGAATGAATAATTACCAAAGAATTGTTGAAGATATTGTGTAAGTCTTTGCCTTGTAGTACCAAAGAGTTCATAACTTTTAGGCTGATTTTTGGAATTAGGGAATGTTGTTGCAAGTTCTCTTCTGCTGTATCTAATAAACTGTAAGTCTGGAAGAGGAAAAGTAGGTACATATAAGTACATGTGGTAAATAAGTCCTTAATGTTCTGTAAGATGTTGTCTCACCTTCAGCGACCTACTGAGTAATGATGCACTTAGATTGAGAGTTACAGTATTAGAATTGAAAACTGAAAGAGTTGACTAGTGTTAATAGTTATACTTGTTATGTCTACTCACCATCGTACGCCCTATTAGAAGGGTGAGATATATTGTTGGGTGCACCTGAAGTAATAATTAAGATTTGTTATCCAAGAAATAAAGGTTCCGAGTAGCTGCTCTGTTGAAATATTAACCCTAATTAATGTTTTATGAGGAAGGTTGGAAACCTATTCTATCCTTCTTTGTAAGTTAGGTAAATACTAATAATTTTATACTACACTGTTTTAAAATAAGTTTAAAGTGATTAGGAAATACAAACATATTGGCAAAACATTTGGAAAAACTGAAAAAAACATTCAGCAGTATGCATGTTTTTAAGCAAACCTTGACATTGTATATTGCCTTTTTTTGAGTACCTCTAAAGCACAATTAATTTATCGGTGCTGTAATTATCATGCAGCGAATAGCAATTTTATTTTCACCAGCATTACTGTCCAGGATATTTGTTCTGTGTATTTGAAGGTTGGAGTTGGAAACCTGCCCTATAGCCATTCTATTGCTCCTGGTTTTGAGTAATTTAAATGCTGGCTCCCAGTAATACATTGACATTGAAAACAGCCATTTGTTTAACAATGTGTGGCTTGTTAGAACCTAACAATTATAACTTGGAAAATGGAAAATGTTTGGAAGTGCCTGCTAATAATAATTGCTTTATAAAGAAGGGAAAATAAATCATGAAACAAATCTATATTTAGCATTTTTATGAGCATATCAATCAATCAAAATATCCATTGTGGCATTTGCTACATTGTTTTGAGGGATACAGGGGATGGGTTCGGAGTTCTACCCAAAATGAAATGTGCAAATCTTTCTGGATTGAGTAATCTACTGTGATATCAGATATTTTGCAGTGGACAATGTTTGTTCAGATGGACATTAAGGTGATGTTCCACAAAAAGATTTATTATGCTTTGTAGTATGTTAAGATAATAGACTGGACCAGTAAATGCTATTTTTCCTCTGAAGGTTCAATAAAAAATTCTTGGTTTTGGATGCTATCAAAATCTCACATAAATTGTGTTAGCTTCTTTAAGTACACAAGACATCAATTGAGTACAACTTTTCATGTGTAAAAATGTTTTCTAGTGCAAAAAGGCTATCCCAAATATTGATCATCATTAGGTAAAATTACTTGACAGCGCCTTTAAAATTGAAACTTTTTTTTGGAGATGGGGTTGTGAGTTGAATATTCTCATTACCTGAAGGCTGCATATACGAGGCCATAAGTATACATATCTTGGTTTGAATTATGTCTGTTATGTTTAACTATTCTTGGGTTGTTTGGATGGACTTGCGTCTTTCAGGGTTAGACATTGTGAAGATACTCCTTTGGTGGAAGAGTACACATCCATGGTTTTTAATTGTTCATAAAGTCATGTACCCAAAACCCAAGCAATAGTGAAGCTTATGAAATCTATTACTGACAATTGACACTTCCAATGCGAGACCCTGGGGATTTATGGCATGACATTTATGCCTGATTGCTTTCAGAATTCTGTTTTTCCTAACACAGTTGGCATTTAAGCAATGGAATCAGGATTGCAGTAAAGGGGGCTCAGGAATACAAAACTCACCACACCATGACCTTTGTAAATACACAAGTTTTAGGTAGCTGAATAGGGGTTACTTTTTGGACTATCTTCCATGTCAAATTTGACCTTCCCTTTTACAGGGAATGCTTAATTGTCATGTTGAGGCACTTTTATTGCCAACATTTAGTAGTGGGCTTTCACCACAATTTCTAGAAGACTAAAATCCTTACATAATAACCAACTGTTCATCAGTGTTGTTATGCCCGATGTATCTTACTGGCATTAAAAATTTTCTAATTAATACCTGAACAAAGGGGTATAGGTTGTTAACATGCATCATATTAGAGAAATATTGATATGTTTAGCTCTTTCGGTACATATATTTAGGGTGCAAGTCCCCTCTTTGATTACGCATTATAGTTGCCGCATAAAGGTGATGCCATTTTACTCTTCTCACAAAACTTTATAAAAGAGTTTGTACCAGCATTTGCATCCACCCAGGGTATTTGTAGATATAAGAGCATGGCAGCCACTCTTCCCTCTAAGCTGTGTGTGCGCACATAGCTTTCAGAGAAAGCGAACATGTAAAAAAATTGTGTGCACAACCAGTAGCGTACCTATCGGGGGGGCGGTCCCGCTACTGGTCGTGCACACGGCACCCCTCCAGAGATGGACAGTAATGTCCGTCTCTAGAGGTGCAGGCTCAGTAGGGAGATCAAGGATTTCCCTCTAACCTGCTTAAAGACAATCAAAGGAGCAGGTTAATACAGACCTCCGATCCAGCTCCCCTGTGATGCGTGCGGCAACTGATGCTGTGCGTTGAGATTTGATGTCATATCCCGGTGCACAACACTGAAGCCGCGTCCACCACCTTGCATAATCACTGCACAAAGGTAGGAAAACATTCAGTGAGAGTGGATTAGTAAGTGTGTGAGAGTGATGGGTGTTATGCTGTAGTTTATGCTGAATGTTTGTGAATAAGTGTGTGTGTGATAGCATGAATGTGTAAGTGGGGGGAATCGAATGGCATAGGGAGGCTGTAATCACATTCCTATCATGTCCAGGTTCCGGCATGTACTGGCTGCCTGGGCATGATAGGAGTGTGATTGCTGTTAGCAATTATATATATAATTTTGGTGTGTTAACCACACTTTTATTAAATGCAACACACCAAAATTAGACAGAAAAATTCAATAAATATATATATATATATATATGACATATGTATATGATTGCTACAAGCAGAATCACACTCCTATCATGCCCAGGCATACATGCTAGAACCTGGGCATGATAGGAGTGTGATTGCTGTTATATATATATATATATATATATACATATATTATAATTGGGTTATGCTGCATTATTGTCAATGTCTGGCTCAATGTATAGTGATAGGTGTTATGCTGTACCACCGTCAGTGTGTGCCTCAGTATATAGTGATAGGTGTTATGCTGTACCACCGTCAATGTTTGCCTCTGTATACAATAACAGTTATGCTGTACCACAGTCAATGCTTCCCTCAGTATTGATAGGTGTTATGCTGTACCCCAGTTAATGTGTGCCTCAGTATATAATAACAACAGTTATGCTGTACCACTGAATGTTTGCCTAACGGAGGAAGCTATGCAGTTTTAAAGTGTGTGTGTGTGGGGAGTGCCACATACAGGATCCGAAAAATTTGAGGGAACATTGATGGCAGCCCCTTCTGATATACCTTTATATGGCAGGTGAAGTTTAATTAGGACTTACCCATACTCTATAACTATTACCTATATGTGCAAAAAAAATATCAATATCCAACTGCATTTTCTATACAGCTACTTTATTATACCATAAGGCACAGTGATGCATTACAGGTCAATAATACTAACAGTAGGGTTAGCAGACAATCTATAAAACCCATTGGAACTCATTTCATATCGGTTACACCCATTGGAAAACTTTATTTTACTGACATTTACAGACTAAGAGTTGAATTAGTCTGCATAATGTACAGTATAATGCAGGAACAAAAGCCCACTGAGTTAGATGTGTATTATGAGGCTAAGTCAGTCTTTCTTTTAAGAGAAGCTTACTAGGGGAGATAATTCATCCGAGTTTAGAAAATACATGGCTGCATAAGTCCTCTATTAACAAGTTCTGGAAGAGTTCCGGAGTCATGTATGGCCCATTAATGGCATTAAAAATCAAAAGGAACAACCATTGTTGTAGAATGTGAAACACATAGTTAACAGCAGGGGGGAAAATGGACAAGATGTTTGTGCTCTTCACCCATCAAAGGCTGAAGAAAGTTGGACTCTACAACAATTGTCCCCAGGGAACAGTTTAACAACTCCAGCTCAGCTGTAAGGGCCTGGTCGACCTGGATTCTCAGTTTGTTCTGTGCTAGTCTTGTTTATTGATCTCCCTACTAGTTTCACAGCCGTCCAAGGCCATATATGAACACACTGGGACCAACGACAGACATTCACAAACCCAATGCCTTGCAGCTACAAAAGTGTTTTCATTTATCCTATGACTGTTTTATCTATCCAAGCAAAGCTACTTTTAATTGGTTAGTCTTTTTTAATGTTTTACTCTGCAATATGCTATTGGATAGTTATTTTATGCTGCTTAACCATTGAAGACACTGTTATTCGTCCTAGTCATCCTTTGTTCTCTGAGAATTAACAGTCTTTTTCCCTGTACTGCTATGAACTAGCCGAAGCGATATCCAGATTTCTGTTGGAAAATCCTTTTGTGCAGCTGAACCACACCACCATTAAAATAAACTAATGGACGTTGTCCAAATTAACACTTGACAAAATACTTCATGTAGAATAAAAGACTTTATTCACAATATAATTTTACAAATATAATTCATATAAATTGTGCATTATCATCAATTACATATCCCTAAATTTTGAGATTTATATAAACGTGGAATGTAAAAAATAATTTCAAATGCATAGAAACAAATACATGGAATTACAAGAACTGATTGGTCAACAGAATAATATTTTTAACATAATGGCTATTTAGGTTTATTTCAAATAATCTGTAATATAATTTTTAAACAAAATATATTGTTTGTTTTTTTTAAGAACGGAATGCAAACCAACTATATATATTTTTTTTATTTCATGTGCTCTGGAAAATATAATAGATTCCCTTTTACTGATCATACATCCTGAAACAAGCTTGCATAACAGCAATAGTTTGCACATAAAAAGGTGTTTGTGCTCATCTGGAAAGGAAATGCTAATAACTATTAATCCAGTTGGCTACTCAAGGACAAATTCATTGCCCAGTGGTAATTTAGTTAACGCATAGCAAGCTTACTGCTGATCATGATGGTAAATATCTGTACACATACTATGATGGAAAGAACACCTTCTATAGTGTATAACACCAACTTCATATCTGAATACAGCCACTGTCAGTGCTAAGGATTGCAAAATATTTCCAACAGATGAAAGTCATATATAGACAGTCCTCACTATAACATGGGATTCCTTTACAAGGAATATGAAATTATTTTCACCGTACAAATACATTATTTTACTGGGCTTATATTCCTGAGTGCAGGTCTGAATGGCAGTACAAGGTGTTTAACAATAGCTGGCATATGAAGTACTATACAACATATTGTTATTTAACATGTACTGCCTTTTGTAGAACAGTTATACCCGGAGAATGTATAATACCTTATGATCCATATCCATAAAAATCATATTAAAGAAGCCTAGCTTTTGATCTCTTGGTGGATCCTACTCACAAAGCCCACTCCCTTCTCTACCTATGCCACTAGGATGCCTGGTCCTGCCTATCCAAGTTGTCTTCATCCCCACTTGCCTCCCATATGGGGGAGGGGGCGCATGGCGGGAGACACACATCCAGGTTGGCATATCTTGGAAGTGATGTGATATTAACGGCCAACATAGGGGAGAGTCATATAAGGTGGAAATATCACGTCTTCCACAAAGACAACTAGGTATCAGGTCTGAAATGGCAGGATGATATATTCAGGAGACTTTGAGGATTGCTGTAACTATGGCAATGCAATATATTTATAAATGTATTCATTAATCTCTAACAATGCAACAATAATGAGAACTTGAACATCTTGTATTGTTTCTCCTATTTCTTACAAAAGTTGGCAAGCCTTTGAAGCGACAGTAACAATATGAATTGTTACTGTTATGTTTTTGTTGCAAAAAAAAATTATTTGCTATTACAGTCCAAATTAAAACAAACCTTCCTGTTGCACATATGTATGCCCACAAAAATGCACTTATGCAAATTTAGACCAGAAAAAACATTTGGAAATAATAGATATTAACCCCTTAAGGACAATGGGCGGTCCCTAAACCCATTGAAAACAATGCATCTTGAGCCCGTACATGTACGTGCTTTGCCATTAGGGGTTAATCAACAGAGCATAAAACAACTACATGTAGTGCGCACATATTAGTATTTATTTTGAAGTTATCTAATAATATTTGCACTCACAATCTATGTCTCTTCTGCTGAGAAAATGATGTATTACATAAAGCATCGTGTCTATTGCTCTTCCTGCTGCCTGCTTATAGAAAATGTGCAGAAATACTGGTCAAAAAAGCAAGCAGCGGGAAGAGGTTTGGATGACGCTGCAAAGACGTTCAATGACAAAGCAAAGAGAAATCTAGTAAACGATCCAAATAATAGAGCTTCAGTGGCATATTCTTTATAGAATTAATTTAACCACTAAACCAATCTGATTCTTATTACATGACCTATTACGGCACATTATCAAATTTCATCACTTTCTTTTTTGCACAAAACAATTTCTAGACTAAAGCTTGAAAAGTCAAAGTGATTGTCTACTATTATAATGATTATTAGAGGCCTGTTTTACGTTTAAAATTGCAAATATTCCAAAAATGAAACAAAGCAGTGAGCTTTACTACATATCGGATAACTTGAAGGAACATCAACTGGGTTATAATATCATTAAAGTACTGAAATAAAATGCTTTATTTCGCTGCAACTCATTGTTCAGTAAATCAACCTCGATAGATATATATAATAAAAAAAAAAGTCAAACCGTTCAAATTTTAGAGCTATATGATCCATTATGTAGAATCTTAACTTGTCGGCTAAATGTAAATAGGGATAAAATGAGCACAGCTCTTTCAATTTTCATTTCTAGTGTGTTTTTACCACCGGCATACAATACTTATTTTGAATATGCATTTTACATTTGTTTTTGTTTTTTCGGGGAAAAGAATATCTACATTTATTTGATCTAAGCGTGATATTTCTGTTTGTTTTGTTACTGTATAAAAGGTAAATATTTTTTTCCCTTGGCCTAATCAATTAAAAAAAGGGATATTTCTCCTGTAACCACCTTTTTTCAAAAAAAATCAAAACAATTCTTATGATTTAAGGCAGGTATACAGAACACATATGTATGCACAGGTCATGTGTTAAGCCAGACTGCATGGTTTAGTGGTTATCACAAACATCGGGGGCCTATTAGTGGCATCTGACAATTGAGTTTCCAAGTATCCATTGCAACTGAACATCTTTGATCCAAAATATAGTTTGTTAATAAACAATAAAAAGTTATATGTAAACATTGTGCTAGGAATACTCCTACCTTGGCTCCAGTGCTTGAGTCAGCCTGCAAATTAGGTATTAAATCTACATCACATGTATACTTGGCTCAGATTTTTGTAAGCATACAAGATTTGCTGTTACTGCAATAAAAATCCAGCGCGGTTACAGATATACTAGCCCTCAAGCGAGCATTATATCACATTAGCCGCGTGGATTCCTAGCCTAGCGTTAAACTGCATTTGAACATAAGGAGATTTTTGCAAGTGGGACGGATAAATAGGACGGTAAAATGCTTACGATTTGTGATTAAGACAAGGGCTACGTGAATAATCTAAACAAATATTTTTAAATGCTTAATATGTTTGGTAATACCCAAGGTTCTAATGCTTCATAGTAAATTGCCCAAAAGAAAACAGTACTAAAAGTTACATTAAAGTGATAAGTAGAGGAAATCTCAATAATCTGAATGCAAGAAACCTTTAGGAAGAGGTCATGTATAACTTGAACTAAACACCCAAAAAATATAGGATTCATTTAACTACTTGGATTGTCTGAAGATTGGAAAAAATAGATCTTGAAACAAAAAAAGAACATAAGATGTTTTGCCATTTATTCATTAGTTAAAACCCCCGGAAAAAAAACGAAAAAAAAAAACAAGAAACACCCACAAAAAGTGTATATGGCCATTTAAGACTTTATGCCTGCATGAAAATGAGTCATTTCTATGTCACTTTCATTAAAAGATATGGTTTAGAACAATTATATCAAAGTTAAAGAAAAACCCGCATAAGAGGAAGATGTCACAGTTATACTATTTGTCTTAGATGACACTTAGACAAATCTGATTTACATACATCTAGAAAGAAAAAGAAAGAATTCTTTTACACTATTCAGTATGGCTTTTTGCAACATGGCAAAATATTACAGCATAAAGCAGACAATCTCCTCACAGAGGAGAAAGGATCTTTGCAGTCAAATGAAAAGATAAAAAAAGAGAGAAACTAACAGAAAATGCAGACTGGTCTACTCTATATGACAAGAGATTTGTTTAAACAAAACCTTAACATCGTGTTTATGGGGGAAAAAAAGGTGCTTCAAATTCACAGTCGTATATCAGGTCACAATGGAATGGCTCTAGAATCACCCAGAAATGTCTAGTAGTAAACATAACAGACTGCAAAACAGTTGGTGTACAACTTCAAAATCGGAATCAAACTGACACATGAAAGAGGGTGTTCTGTTCCGCAATCCTGGAAAATGGACCACTGGAGGAATGCAGTGAATTGACGTTATGACAGCAGTTCACATGTTGCAATCTATTTGGATTCTGCTATCGTTCTGTCACTTTTCTCAACTATGGGTAAAGGATGCGCCTCTGTATTAAATACCCAATGTTCTAGCGGAAGGAGGTCATCGTCTGAAAACAACAAATATAAATATCTGGGGGGGAAAAAGACAACAACAAAGATTAATTATTGGAATGGAGTCCAAAATACATCATTTTTGATTAAAAACAAAGTTATTAGTCAAATGTGAAAACTATTCTGAAGAATGTTAGAATGTTAAGACATTTCCTCCCTAGATTTTGGCATAAACCTAATCAATGCAAACATTTGAATACTGCAGTCATTCCAGCTTGTATAACAAAACTAAGAAAATCTTAGACTGCATTAAACTTTAATACCCTGGGGCTGTTGTCAATTTGCAGGAAGCCATGTAACTATGTGTTGAGTGGTCCCACACATTGTCTGCTGACTTGTCTTAACATAGGGCGTGGGATGTTGGGGGAATGCCAACCTTGTCATGTAATAACAAGCCTGAGCTAATACCATAAGGTAATGTTCCCAGTGGCTCTGCCCATGGAGACTACTGGTGGGCAGGAGAGGATAAGAACTGGTATTGCAGGGAGTGCTCGGTGGATTGGGCACCTGGACCTTGCAACCAAGTCATAGCTGTAGCCCATGCTGTTATGCCAACAGTGCATGGATATCAAACTTGAGTTCACTAAACCCAGGAATGATGTACTCTGAACAATGTTTCCACGCAGTAGTAAGTGTACAGTTCATCAGAACATGTGGGAACTGCTATATATTTTAAGGTTATGTAAGTTAAACCAACAAAAATGACAATCCGTTCTTGTGCAGTCTAATGAAATGGCTGTATAGATTGGATGTGGGATTCAAATGAAAAGAAAAGACTACGATGTAGATCTATACCTTCCCACTTCCCTACAGACATCTATGATGTTCTTCACATTAATTAAACACAAAAGGGCTCTTCTGCTTTTCAGGCACATTATGAGGAAATATCAACAGCATGTGCTTATCTGTGCCACTTGCTAAAATTAATTGCACTTGATTGTTGCCTGTGCTTACTTGAGTGTTTCCGCAAGAAAAAAACTTTGCTGCACGTCATCATGATTTGGGTGGGCAGCATACACATCGCGGACACCAGAATATCCTCCTTCCACTCTGCAGTACTTTTCCAGTGCCTAAGAATTACAAGAATACAAAGAAAATATCAAGCTGCAGCACATGAATCTACTGTCAATGTTTCAATTAGCCTGAAAATCCAATTACCTTAGCACATTTCTGCCAATTGAAAGCACCTTGTTTCAAAAGAACATGGGCATGGTTTCAGTATACAATGACAGATAAGAGAAAAATTAAAATGAATGTGACTTCAGTCTGGCCAGTGAAACTAGTTTCTCAGGATTAAGGGACATTTCATATGTACAGCTGTTACCCATTATGGCATTCCAGCAGTATTTAATTAAAACGCAAACATATTCTTCAAGCAGTAAATTTTGTTTCAGACATGTCGTGACTGATGCATAAAAGCCTTTAACAGGACACAGGGTGAAGAAGTTACATTAACATACTTACAAAATCTATCAAACGACTTAATAAACATAATAGAGAACAGCTTCCATGCAGAAGAAGTTGAGGCTAATACAGTATAGGAATTAAAAAAGGCATGTGATTGGCATAAAGTTATCCTGAATATAACTTGAAGAAAAGACTGAGAGATGATTAAGGTCTTAGTCTCTACGTCAGTAAAATGGGCAGACTACATGTGCCAAATGGTTCTTATCTGCCATAGAAGTCTATGTTTCGAGGAATGACAAACCAGAAAGGATGTGTATTATGACTTCATTGTTTGAAAATATTATCTGACATTTTATATATATAAAAATATATATATACATATATAAATTATGTATACACTATCTACAGAACTGCAATCAAACACATGGTTCAGGGAAAATGCATTTTGGATTTAATTCTCTGCTTATGACCTTAAGCAGTATCCAAGTTAATTAGTATAATGGAGGATAGTTTCTGTACAGATTCAGCAAATTTATACTTGTGTATCTTTTGATAAGAGCTTCCATAATTGTTTGCAGTTCTGTTTAGGCAATGGATTGATAGTTTTCACAACATAAACCCAATTTAAGGGACAGAATCCCTTTTAATGATGGAAACTAAACCTGGGCAAGTATGGAGATCTGTTCTCTCTTTAAACGGAGCACTCCAGCACCATTTTGTATGGGCTCCACAGCATTTGAATAGACGAAAATCAGCGCTGGTTAGACTGGTTTAGTCTAATTTATTGCTTCCCCTGGCTTTTATGACACACTTTTTGCACATGCTTCATGTAAATCCCATTCTTGTCAATAGGAGCTACCATATATAAGATGTGATGCTCCCATTTATTTAAATGGAAGCATACTAATCATGTGCAAGAACTGTGCAAATGGATGCTTCCTGGTGGAGTATACCTGCGTAGGAGTTATAGGAGTCGTATTATCTTTTATATAGCGCCAACAATTTACGCAACGCTTAATACAATAGATATATTCAAGGGGTATGACAAGACGAGAATTGACAGACTAAGACAAACCGATACATTAGGCCCTGCTTGCAAGATTACAATCTTGAGGCTTATTCAAGTAAAATGGAGCCAATACAGAATAGGTCATAACATGCATTAAAAAGGTAAAAATAAAATTTGGAAGACGGCATGCACGCTTAATTACTGATCAGAAAAGCTGTAAGCTAGAGCACATATAGGCACCAGGACTTTCACTGGGCTTTTTATAGAACACATTCATATTACAATATGATAATTATGCAAATATACATTTAAATATTATCATGACACTGTCCTTGTTACAATCATTACCGACCTTCAAAAATACGGAGTTTAGAGCAATCTGAAATCAAAGAACAAAGGCAGGGTATCTAAACAGATCGGCAGGACCCAGGGACTGAGATATAAAAAAAAAGCACCTGTGAATGCTGCTGATTGTCTGCCTTTCCAATTACAAATGACATTAAATAAATCTAATTGGAATGTAACAGGGAATTGATTTCATAGCAATAAAGCCGAGTGTTCGAAGGTCTTGTCATTTGGCTGATAAAATGTGCGCACATAGAATGAGATGTTTCTATTTTCACTTTAGGCTTAAAAAAAAAAAAAAAAAAAAAAAAAAAAAAGAGTGAAAGAACAGAATAATGCAGATGCCAAAGAGGTGATCTGGGTCAATCAATACGTCTAGAGAAAAGAATGGATATCAAGTAACACCTCTCTTCCCTGAGACATGAAGACAGCAGTCAGAACTAGTGGTATTGACATGATCTATGCAGCCAGAACCCTCTGATTCCTAGTCATCTAATTGACAGTTTACTCGGCTCTCAAAGCATCTTGACAATGTAACAGCACAAGGTTAAGAGCCACTCAACCTACAAAACAACTTAAGCATCCCTTGGATGCACAAAATTTGACTTTCCGTTGCAGGTGTTTTATTTCCCCCCCCTAAGATGTACCGCCAACTACTGTGGTTATTGAAGAGTACAATCATACTCAAAATGATCGAGAGGATTTTAACTGGATCTAGTTTGGACTGGGATTAGAAGCAGCTCTTCTTGGCAGGTTGATTGATTGAAATAACTCCCAAAGATTCCTGTGAGGTCCTTAAAAGGTATATATATTCTTTTATGCACCTACTTGAGAAGTGCAAGTTATTTCCTAGTTTGCTGGGGCTTTAGAAGTTATGAATAAGTTAAGCATGCCAATGATGAAAACATATTCTGTGTTTTTATCATTTTTTCGAATGAATCAGTTTCTCTACATTACCTTGAATTCTATTTGGAAGGGCAAATAAACTTCGGAGTATGATTATTGCACTTAAAAGTCAACCAAGATAGCTCAAGAAAAATATCTGCTTCTTGGAATATACCAAAATATAATGCATGACAATAAGGATCTTTTGCCGGTATTTTGCAATCCTGCTACATGATATCATCCTTATACTAGAATCATATCTCTTAATATATGGTAGAAAACACTAATACTTTAATATACAATAAAAAAGAGCATTTCTAAGATTGGTGAGCATGATTTCAATAGCTCTACCACATTAATACCGCTTGCATTATTTAAAGGTTCATTAAGAAAAGAACGTGAGCAGATAATTGTATACATCTAGAACAAGACAATTGATTTTCTTTAATCATGTGCTGCATTAGTGCCTCCGAACAAGCAGTTGACTATATATCAAATGCAATGCACAATGACAGGTTCATGTTTATCTCTGTGCTACTTATAACGGAGACTTTAATGCATTCACCAAATTGCTAGAACATCCGCACAATGGTGATTTCCAGCAGGGTAACAAAATCAAAGCCTGGAAAGTGAAACACAACCCTGACGTTTCTATGTGACCCGTATCAAGTCTCTCCTGTGCTCCTTATTGACAGAACATAAATACATAAAAATCAATCACTGACACCACTCTGGCAATAGATTGTGGAGGGGTGGCTGACATTCGCTCATACCTAGAGAAATATAGTCACAGAAGACCTGAGAGGGCAGCGGGCGTGGAGGCCCCCATATTGGTTGACAAGGTCTCCCCGGCCCTTAAGTAGATTTAGCCTGACAAGGCCCCTTAGATAGATGGTCTTGGGTGGTGATACTTTAAGTTATTTTTTTTTAATTATATCTGCTTTCATGAGGGTAATTAATGCGGTCCTGGAGGGCTCCTAATTCTATTCACACTCTTTGGCAGTCAACATTACACTGCTCCCAACATTGCCAAATTCTCAGCTCATTCTGACACGGGAACAGGAAATTGCCCCTGTGTAGTATTCCTTTTGGAATGGAGATTATTCCCAAATAAATATTGATTATAAATTGATTATAAATGTGCACTGATATTTCTGCACATTTAACAGTCAGTGGCACAAAAATAATACATATGACTGAGTTTAAAGTCTCAAATTCAAGCTGTTAATCTCAATATTACATTTCACTCTGTCTGGGTTGAATATATGACAAATAAGAGCATTTTTCTCCTTCTAGTACTCTCATCATACACCTTGAAGGCTCAACTTAATTCTTGAGTCTATTAACTTCAGTAGACCGTTATGCCTACTCCTGGCGCCCTTGAACAGCTACGTCCAAGGTTAAATATATACCTCATTATAGTAAGATACAGTGCTCCATTTTTTTATGCCAGAAAATCTTCAATTATGCCATTCGTACTATCTTAAAAGTTTTGAAATAAAGCACACTCTGTAGAATAAAAAGGACTAGTTCATTTATTCAGCTTGGACAAAAAAAAACCAAAAACAGCAACAAATATGTAAAAAAATTGTTCTAGAATATTTATTTGATGTTCTATTTGAAATCAAATCATTTTGGATGGCATTAGTCAAGATTACTTTACTGCCTGTGAAGGAAATTTTGTCTATCCCACTGTTCTATTTTGGCACATATTTCAAGTACATTACTGCACCTTTAGCTAAAGTCTATTACTTTCATCACAATGTGACAGAATTACGGTTTAGTAATACAGCTGGGAACATGTACACACTTGCTGCATGGAATAACAGCTGGGATACGATTTGTGAATTATTAGGAAATGCTTGTACAAGAGGATTGCCGTACATCACTGTACATCATTAGTGGTGTTTTATTGGCTGTTCCAACAATTATTTACACATTTGAGAGTGTAAGGAAAGTAAATTGAACTGGCAAAACAATACAAAAAAACTTCACGTCATTGTTTTCAGAAACCTTACTTCTAAGTATAAAGAAGAAAAGTATATTTGTACTTACGGTGCCTTTAGACCTAACCAGCCAGGATTTGGAGGTACTGTCCTAAGTTGGTACTTGCCATAGTGTACTGTCACTGCATGAACGAGCCACAAAAACTCATGACAACTCATGATATTGCTCACCTGAACGGCTTCCCAGCCCCACTGCCGGTACTTCGGATCATGTGTGAAACGCCACATGTACATGTAGGTTTCAATAACCTCTGGCCGGAGGATATAGTATTTTTCATTTTGTCTTGTAGCAATCGCTTCGACACCTCCATCAAACCTGAAAGCTTCTGGGCCCAATTTCATTGCTAAAGATAAATAAGTAAAAAGAACGTAAACAAATATATATATGTTAAAATGACCAACAAAGACGAATGTTCTGTAACCAGAAAGCCAACCAACACAATTTGTTTGTTAATTGCAGAAACACATTCCTATCTCATGGGGTTGTTGCTTAGAAACGCTTAGAACGTTCGAGAAATGTATTGGGACACCAGGGCTTAACCTACACTAAAACCTGCGTATGGGACTTGTTTTTGACTTGCTTGTCATGTTAGCTTAATATAATCTCTTTAAATAATTATTTCTGGGCAGGGTTTGGACATTGAACAACACTAGGAAAGCCGATTGTAAGATTATACTTAGTCATAAAAGTGTTCAGCAGAGTAGATGGAGCAGCCCCTTGTAACAAAAGTGGTTATAGGGTAAGGCTCATGCTACTTCTCCAATATTTGCTGCATCTTTCCAGATGACATCCCTTTACAAGCCTCTGACATGACACATGCTTTTTGAATAACCTCTACTAGCTAATATGCTACGCAAAACAATGTTATAAACGATAATGCTGTTTCTAGTTTCTTCTAATTACTGGTCTAACCTACTGGTGCCATGCAGCCCATCCAATGGCCACTGTAATGTCTTTCCTACTGGTGCCATGCAGCCCATACCAATAAGCAGATACATTTTGTTGCCCACTTTCTATCCCTCTGTTTTATCAATTTCCCCTTGCATTCAAGAGTAAATTTGATACAAAATAATTCTTCTCAAGCTATTGGACTGTGAAGGCTCATGGGAGATTCTGACTAGATTGCTTTAGATATTCTTCTTTTGCTAGGTCACATGAGATCAATCTTTCTCATTCAATGAACATCAAGTTAAAAGTATCTCTCTTAAACTGCATTTTTTTCCTGTGGACACCTCAGGCACAAATACTGACTAGTCCCATAACAACAACAACAGATACATTTAAAACAGACGTCCACAAAAAAGAGGAAACACGTAAGACGATTTAAAGTTCCATTTGTAATTGAAACAGCTTACTTGTACGATCATAAGATTCATGGCAGGTGCGGGCAATCTCAGCCGCAAGCTCTATGTGATGGCCAGTTTTTTCTCCTGGTGCACTATCAGCGCCAAGTGCAAACATTCCGCCAGCAAAACAGGTCAAGTGCCCCATTTTATGCTCCAGTAGGCCCCCTTTCCATTCAGCAATGTATGTTAGGCCATTGCTAGATTTCCGGATTAAATGAGTCTCAATGGCCTGCAGGAAACAAACACATACGTTATTAATAAAAAATATTATTCTGTAATTGGAAATAAGAAAGGCAGCAGAACCATTAATCTTATGTACACAACCCGTGTTGTATTAATCACATAACGGCCAACGTTGTCTGGCCTGTATATCAAGAAATTATCATTGATAACGGAGTGAGACTGGGTTTTCTACAGTACCTTGCAAAGTTCAGGTAATTGATGCTTGGTGGCAACACTGCTTTGTAGAACTCAAAAATGTTTTTCAACAATTTATAAAGTAATTTTAATGATGGCAACGATTGCTGCTTTCTAAGAATCTAGCAACTTTACCAAGCTAATAACTTTGGATTCATTTACTCCTCCAACAGCAGTTCAGCATTTTAATTTAAGTTTTTGGAGCACATTGTTTTTAAGCTATATGATAAAAAAAGATTACTAAAACGCATATTTCCAGTAACACTGTGTAAGAAATGGCAAGACATTAATCAGGTTAAATGCATGCAAACAAGGTGTTATGGTTTGCGAGGGCAGGATTATTATCTGGAACAAACGTACTAACTAGCACAAAGCTACCAATTGATCATCATATAAAAACGTTTCTTGCAAAATATAGCAGCAAGCCAATTTGACAAATGAAGACATCAAACCTAGTATTACAATGAAATATTAATATTTTGCATATGAAAAAAGTCCTGCGCAATATGTCAAAACAGATAATTGATGTCTCCCAAGGTTTTTGTTTTGTGATTAATATGTGCTGTGTGATCATGGATTTTAGAGTAAAGCCTAATGCACAACTATCGTTATAGCCAAATTTATTGCCAGAAACGCTGACTGTTTAATGAGCACGTACACTGTGTGCAAGGAGAAGATAGACGCGCATTACCTTGCAGAGGAACACTAGTAATTTATCTTTTGCGTGTAGAACCTATTCGCTTCCCAAAGATGGGGGTGTTTGAGCAGAAATAACAGTCTCTCTCTAACAGATGAGTGCGCGTTCAGCAGCATGCATGAATGATACACAAGCCTGCTTAGTTTTAAACCAATCACACACTCAATTAGGCAACAAAACCAATAGCTTTGCTCTCTACCCTGTCTTTCGTGCAAAACGTTTTTTAATTGTTTTAGAAAAGGAAACATCGGTCAACACAGATAAAGTCTATTTTTATTTCTTACAGAAAAATATGCCTTAGCGAGAAGCTAAAGAAAAAAAAATAAAGTCCTGTAGTTTTACATACTAGATAATAAAGCCTGTGGTACCACAGAAGTGGTGGACATGAAAATAATTCCTACTTGCCAAAAATCTCTTTTGGTGGAAGTTCACCTAAGGGCAAAACGTTCAGGGCGACGTCACTTGAAGCGCTGCCATTTTGGCGGAACTTCAAGCCAATCGGGTGTGAGGATGACACCAAAAGCGCTGCCACTTTGCCCTACGCTGAATTTTCGCCAAAACTTTTAGCATCAGGAGCATTGAGGGAGAGGATGTCACTGGAAGTGCATATGCTCGCACTAGGTTATTTAGTTACATTGACTCAGAGATATAAGGGCAAAATGTCAGTAAAATTGCATTTAGGGCATCACACTGGTTATCAATCATATTCAACAGTGTATTTTACTTTGAAGGTAAGTGGGCATTTTGCTGTTAATTTGGCTTTAAAAAGGCGTCGGCTCTTCTGTTCGAAAAAAATGCAATGATAATGCATTACTGATTTAGTTACCAAAGTCTGTCTTAATATGAAGATGATCACCACACACTTTAGTTTGTAGGCAACAGTGATTCGGTCTTTGGACATAAGAATTACATTGTCAGAATTATCGGCAAGCAGTGAAAATGATTTAGACTACTCATCCAGTCTAACCCTACACATATTTTTACAGATCATGCCTTTACCTCTATTTGTGAAACTACATTGTGATGCTATTAAAACATTATGAGGAAATATAAACGTTTAAGTATTTTCTTCAGTCAGTTTATTCATCCTCCATACTGATGTAAAGAAAAACACCTAAGTACTTTAGTCAAATCTGCAGATTGAAGTGATTTGAGGTTTATGTGCTCTAATCAAATTTAACATCAGAAACGGCTTATAAACATGTGATTTTATTAGCGATTATTTTACATCAGCAATAGTTATACCCAGTGTGGCACATTCTGCCTAGTGATTCACAAACCTAACCGAAACTCACTTGCCTATTCACTCTCATATAGAATTGTTTGGTTCCAAAAACATTTGATTCTGATGTCCATCAAAGCCATAAATCGCTTTGTTCCCTTCCAAAAGATGGCTAATAAGTTTATCCATCGAGTTTCACTTTGACATATAAAACGTAATAATTGTGTCTGTGTATTCTAGAGTAAAAAATACTTCATCCTTTTGAAGAACCGTTAACACCATGTGTACTTCAGTATAAGTGCTTTTATTAAGCCACCACTTAGGGAGGAAGGCAACTTATGTGAAAGATTACCAGTTAAAAATCCCATGGGCTGAATTAAACCCCTAATACAGTTTGTTCGTTCAGCAGTAACATTTCTGTTCAATTGAACATCAGTGAAATCGGCAACAGAATGACAAAGCAAATTGCCGGATAAGATAAGTGGACAGCCCTTATGCGCAATAATTGTAAGTCTACAATAGATATATTGCAATAATGAAAGTCTGTAATGAAGCATTTGTGGGTTTTTTTTGCAGCCTGCGGATGCTTGCTTCCTGGTTGACGGCCATGTGAACATATTGTCTCATGGCTAAATCTACCACAGAATGAGCAATAAAGGAAAACGATAAAAAAGCACATTTACATCCCAGTCACAAGTGCTACTGATAGTGTCATATTTATCTTGAAAATAAAATTCAAGCCATGGACTGTGAGAAGTTTAAGCGTTCATCCCAGTCGCAAATCCTGAAACTCTATAGATTGTCTCTAAAGGAGTGTGTGCCGAGTGTGTGTGTTCTTTCTCCATGATGCAAAATAAAACCGAAAGCAAAATGATATGCAGTTTGGTACGACACTGCAACAATTAATGCAGTTGCAATCCAGAAGTATAATCAGTAAATAGTAATCTGGCCTTCTGCCAGGATACACATATGGCGACACAAATAATTTCCTTTAGACATTAAGGAGCCACGGTAGCATTCGAGATTTTCACATTTTAATCCAATTTAAACTTTGAAATCAATGTTTTATGAGTTAACCCGAGTGCTGCACAGCAGGCAATCAGACTTTGTTCATTCTGTGAAGATGTTGTTGTCAGCAGAGCTGTGCATTCATATTTATTTTACCCAAAATAAAGCTTAAAGCAAGATGCGGCTGTCAAACACATTCTAATAATAATAATCCTAATAATAGCGATAATGTTTGTGCAAAACGCTCTGTAACCTACACCTGTGGCTTTAAAAGTAAAATATCTTAAAAGCAGTGCCCGGTCTCTGGTGAAATTCACAATGCATAAGAATATTGTTTTCCAAGAAAATAACAGAGTAGCAGTCGCCATTCCAGACCCTATTACTAGATGGACAAACCTTTCACAATGGAACAGCAGAGTAATGAGCACATTCAGTGTAATACACGCTTTCTAGACGCAGCAGTCACTAGGCAATATTAATATTTCACGGATTTCAGTTAAGCAATGCAACAGAGGTCTCTGACCTTAAATTAAACAAAGAAAAGGAATCCCAGCACTCCAAACAGCTTCCAATCTTTGGGATACTTTGTCCTGTTTGGCCGAAACGCTGCTTTTCTTGCTTTCTCTAAATAAAGCATCCTAAAGATTGGAAGCTGTTTGGAGTGCTGGGATTCCTTTTCTTTGGGTGCTTCAAGAGGGTTTATGCTGCCCCCTTTTTCCTGCTAGCACCCAGCTTCCTGGAAGTTGAATGCAGAACCATTTTGTCTTGTCTACCTTAAATTAAACAAAGGCTACTTTGACACACAAATTCAAGACCTACTATAAAAACGTATTGGGTAATAGTTGCACTTTTGGGGGATTAAGCATATGTTTTAAACACTCCATTTCAAATACGACATAAGATGAAAGCACTGCTGGTTTGTACTATGTAATAATGAGCTCCTAAACGCCTAAATATGTCACTCCAGTGGTGAAGGACTATCTGAAATTAAAGGTGCTGTTCTATTCACTGTGCTGAATTTAACACTTTAGTAACTAAATATAGCTTTGGAAACATTGTTCCCAGTACTATTGAATGCTCAGACTCCCACCAGATATAAGTAGTTGACATTACTTAATGTATTTAGTGTTTAAAATATAATGTTTACTGTGGACACTTGTCATGCGACACAAAAGTAGGCACTTATGGTTGTCGCAAGAATCTTCTTACAAGGTTCTGTGTTGCATTTATGTGGGAGTGAAAAGGAATTAGTAGTAGTAGATCTACTAAAGTTTATTTGCTTAACAAGCTACCGAGTGCAATTAATGTTTTGTATTTTAACAGACCTTTTTCCATATTCATCAAATCTCAACTAGATTTAGCAGGTTAAACAATCGAGCCAAAATAAAACTGACACACGTAGGTACAAGCAAACTGCCAAGAACTTACTGCATATTAACAAATACACAGAAACCACATTTTTATTTTCAACACTGAAACGTTGCAGTACAATGTGATGTGAATGTTAATTATATCTCCAATCTTTATTTCTGCTCTATTTCCATGTTATTCTGTTTATAAGTATACCTTTCAAATCTTTTATTAGAAACGTTAAACATGTCTAACTTTACTATACCTGAAATACATACCCATTTTATTATTATATACAAAATCATTTGAACTGTATTTTTTTTCTGTTCAAGACTTGCCTCGTTTGGATAGAACAACCTTTGTAAAATTAAAATATTAGCTTCTCATGGAAATGATTTGCATCTCATTTACCTGAACAGCTTCATAATACATCTTCCTGGCTTCTTCATCTGTCTTGTCTGACATTAGCCAGGCCTTCAGCAAATATTCATAAAAGCTATCCCCAAGTCCTCCAACAGAAACGTGATCTGAAAGAAGAAGATCGTAAAATAACAAAACAATGAAATAGAGCTGTTTTTCACATGCAATATAAATAAATAAATAAAACCCTATAAGTACAATATTTAGCTTATTAAAATAACCTTTTGTAAATAGCTGCAATAGCTTGGAAAAATAAGCTGTTGAATTAACTAATGGTTTAAGAAGACTATAGGAATCAATGCATTCAACAGGAGATAGAATTGCCCCCCCCTTGTCGTCTTCCATTGACCGAAAGATGGGCTACTTAATGCATGTGAGTATATAATCAATGGCAGTGATTAGAAGACTTTCCCCTTCAGCCTCATGCTGAGACACTGTGATACATGCCAAGGACAGGTGTCAATGAAACGTTCTGTTTCCTTATGCTCTTGATATGATTATGTCTCTGCTTAAGACTTATTCTTTTGCAGCTTGTGGCCCTAATCAGCATTTAATACTACCACTGTGTTATTCTTTTAATTATGGTAATTCACTCACAAAACAATTTGCCTATTCACTAAAATGTGATATGTGAGTGGATGGAACTTTACATTTTGCTAGTTTCAGATGAGGACATCCAGTTAAATAAAAAAAAAAACTTGCATATCCTCATCTGAACCTCATACAATAAAAATCCCCTTCACCAACATGGAACTCTAGATGCCCCTGTAGGTTGAGTGAGGTCCATCCAGGCACCTTCAAAAAACTCAATTCACTTGTAGAGGTCCATACAGCATTGTCAAACTATGGCCTAGTAGATTCTAACATGGTCACTGGTTGCAGTAGTTGTCACTGTTCATCCTCCTGGAACCCAATGGGTCCTTGTTAGACTTCATCTTTCCCCACCTGAGGACTTTTTTTTTTTTCTGACATTAGCTGTCCAATTCCACATCCTGTGAGTCTCCAAAGACTTTTTGCCTCCAATTTCCTTTCCCCTCAGCACAGTGAGCTAGGAGTGCATAGATGTCCTTGAGGACATTTAAATTATTTGAACCCCCAATCCAATTGGAAGGAGGGAGGCATAGTATTTTATATAAATTTGGGGCTAAAGATAGTGTACTTGTGGACTATACTCTCACTTATTTGTTAAGCTAACCCCCCCCACAGGGTATGGGCGCAGGTGGGCAATAATTGCCTCCCTTGGTTAATAGAGGGTCCTAGGGACCAGAATAGATAAACACTCATGAAGTAATATCACAATAAAAATAACACTGAATTTATTTTTTGTTAAAATGGTTTGGTAATCAGAAATTTGAACACTGACTTAACTAACTGTCACTTTTTTTTCTCATTTGTACGATTTTTTAACGATAAAATATACGGTAATACATAAGGTTCTGTGGAAGCAATCTGAGATATCTGTAAAATATATGCTGTATGTATTTAATACTATTTACACAACGTATTTGCTCGAATTCACGTCTAAACTATTGTTTTCATATTTAATAAAAACTATGAAGTTGAGAAAAATGCATTTTTGTTTTTATTTCCTTTTATTTGCTAACCTGCCCCTAGTTATGCACATCTGCCCCTCAGACATGCCTAATACCCGCTATATGCGACTCTGCCCCCCAGATATGTCTTTTAACCCCCCATATGCCACTCTGCCTCCCAGATATGCCCTTTAACGCCCTATATGCCACTCTGCCTTTCTGATATTCATTTAAACACCCTATATGCCACTCTGCCTCCAGAAAGCCCTTATACCCCCCATGTGCCACTCTTACCCTCCCCTGACTTACCACTGCTTCCCTAGACTTCTCCCTGTGCTTCAGTTTCTTGGTGTCTGGTGGGGGCAGCGCACAGACCTCCACCATCTGCCGGAGAGGAGGATCCGGGTCCGCTGCAGCGCTGCAGGGATCTGGATCTTAGTCTTGTAATCAGACCTCTATTTGAGCTCTGATTAGAAGACAACCTCGAATATAAGACAATGGTTATTTTTCAGAGCATTTGCTCTGGGAAAAAACCCATCTTGTAATCAAACAAATGCAGTACTTTCTGTATGGTCACATAACAGATGTTGTGAAACATTCTGCAGGGGTGCTTGGCTCCAACAGCCTTCTTAGTAAGCTAGTGTAGTGCTGAAAGTGACAGATACTGACAGACTTCTATCCTGCGGCCTTCATGAAGGGTTTCTGAGTGAAACAGTGCTCGTATGCCTGAAAGATAGGTATTAGTGAGGCAAACACTATTGGCTTCAGTGATATCTGAAAATATTTTTGATTTGGTATCTTTTTGGATTGTAACATGAAACAAATGAAAATCCACACATTAGATATGCCCACACGTCCTTTAAAAACCAAACAATCTTAACACTAAACATTTCCATTTTTGCCCCACTCCAATTACAAGTAAATCATGTTGGAAGAATCGATCGCAAGCAGACGTTTCATTTGAATTACTTAACGGAACAAATGGAATCAATAGCAAAGCATGGCAACTTTAAATTGCATCGAAACTATAAATTGTACAAAATCAAACCTGGTAATTGATTGGAAAACACAGGTGAATCATGAATAACGGCCAAACATGTATCAGAAGTCCATGGGGGCACAGAACACCAGGTAAATAATTTGAAGGTCTTATGATCGCTGCCTTAAAGGTATACTGAACCCTTTGTTATGGATCAGTGACTATGGATTCTTTATGGATCCAAGAAGACAGGCTGACATCCAGCTTTCTTTGAGAGACAACCTTTGCAGGATTGCATCTGAAGGATAAGTATTTTCCTGCTATGCAGCTACAAGTTCATGTTCTCTCATTAGCCTGCACCAGACCTCAATTGTGTATGGGATATCAATAAGTGTGAAATGCATTGCCACATTATAACCTAAACATAGAAGACATAGAACTGACTAACAGGGCAAATTGTTTTTAAAAGTAAAAGATACTGCAGAGAAATGGGCTGCTGATATGCTTTTCAAACTGGAGAGCTTACCGAGTTGTTCCTACCAGAAATAGGCTCTCAGCTTGGAGTGACTTTGGAGAAATCAATACTTCTGGTCTGTTTGTGAAAGTTGTAAGCTGTGATACTATGATGAAAACATCTGAAGTTTGAAAAAGACTATGCATTCAAGCACAGTCTCTAACCTGTACATCCAATACACCATTAAAAAGTCTTATCTTAATTTGGATTAAGACCAATTACATCCCCTGCTATGTCGGTCTAATAATTGGTTTTAACTTCAACTAAATGTTCCACTTTCTCTTTGACCGACATGACTATACTCATTTTCCTAAATTCATGTAAGAGAATGATGATGGGAAATTGTAATATTATTACTCTTTTTTCATATATAGTGTTTGTGAAAAACTCTTTACCATCTCTGATAAGATATTTCCACCAGGCTAAAAGATAGGGTATGGAAACTAAAAAAAACGAGAGATAACATGAGAAGTAATAGAAAGTTACACAAAGGAACACACTAGTGAAGAAGTGAGGCATTTATCAGAGAAGAGGAAAATGTGGAAAAGGCGAATTATGGCAAGACAAAGATATGAGATAAAGGGGTGCTAAATAAAATCTTTGTTTCAGAGGCTTTCCAAATTAACAGTTATATTAAAAGAAAATGTTAGCCATAAGAAAATGGAAATGAACTTGAGGTGCACCTTCATGGTAAGGGAACAATAAAAATGAAGAATGCTTCTCCATATCAAAACAAGATAAAATGTTAAAAAAGTTAGATATCATTAAGTTCAATGAACTCGCATGGTTTGGGGACCCAAAACAATCCTGCATTGCTTAAACGAACCCAGAGCACCTTTATTTCTACCCTAGTTACTGATGAGAAGACTGGATTGTGAATAGACTACATATATATTAAAGAGAAACAAAAAAGACTGAACAAAGGCAAGAAACGTTTGCTTTGTTAACTGCCGTGTACTTTTTCTCCCCCTGCAGAGCCTTGTGCTTTAGTGTGACTCATTAGTTGTGAAGATGTACAGCCAATTTCGATTCAGAACGTCTTACAACTGTGTGTGAACAGCACTCACTGAAAGCTGTGCCTAAAGCTGGAGATGGAAAGCCACTTCCAACTAACAAATTCTTATTCTATCTTCACAACCACAGATTGAAATCGCACGAAACACACTGAAATTATTACATATAGTGCACAATTAATGAGCCCTTAATTGAATATTCACAAGTGTATTGCATACCCCTCCTGTGTAAACTTGTATTGATACTTCAGTCAAGTGATTAAACTGCACAACCAGAACAGTTATAGCTGGCTTGTTCGTGTGTAGATGCAAAGCAAATCAATATCACGGATTATTCCGGGATTTCAGGATTTTTAGAGTAGCTGAAACAGTCTTAAAACCTAATTAAAATGGAATTTATATATTTTTACCATAATATACATTTGAGATTGTAGTTTGCTCTCTAGCCCTTACTTTTCGTCACATTTTAGAATGAAAACGCAAAGACTCGTTAGGCTCCATCTAATGTACCTACATAATAACTTGAGCACTACATGAGTATGGAAGGTGGAAAATGAGATAGATTTTTATGCCTGTTGTGCAATTAGAAATATTGCTCCTGTATTTTACCAAAAGAATAGCTTTTGCCTCTATATCCACCTTAGTCCCAAGCTTTGTTTAAAGGCTGTCTAGTACAGCAGATGTTTAATCCAAGGGGTCCATGCATAAAGTGGATATTAAGGCAAAAGGTGATCATTGTTAACCTTAGTTACACATGCCTGCTCAGAATCCCTTGCAGTTGTGTGAGTACTTCAAGATTTCTGTGGGAAGAATAGGTCTCCTGGCTTGTCTGGTGTAGATTAGTGTTTAATAATGCCTCTGCTACCCCCTTAATTTTAAGCGGGTGGGGGTTTTCCCATCACCTTTACCACACCAAAACGTTTGTTATGTGCACTTCCAATACATGGAAATACCATATTATAGGTTTTACATACAGTCTACTTCACGAGATCTGGAAGTTAACCTAAAAAGTATTTCCTGTTTGTAAACAACAAACCTAAACACTACCTGTCAGTATGTTAATTACTACAGCTTGGGTACCGGGTAGTCTCTTTGTACAGAGAACAAGCTTTATGCAGAGGTCAGGTTGCGGGCTGCTAGGTAGCACAGAGGCACATTTTTTTTTGTGTAAACACAGATTGGAATATGAAAAAGATGTGGTATACAGAACATAACACCAAACAAATACAAAGTATTCATGTACTTACGTTGACCCCACTGACCGCTACTAGGATTCAGATAGTTCGGGTAGAGGCCTTGTGGTTTATCCAACCGATTTAGCACTTTTCGAATATTCATGACCTAAGGGAAAAATAAGATTTACTGAAATCACAACAAGTACTTTAAAAGTACTAAGATTTATAGTTTAATTATGTTTATAAGTAACCAATAAAACAATGTAAAATATACATCTCAACCTAATTCATTACCGCCTAATTTTGTTAGTGTTTCAGTCATTAAAAACTTGAAGTGTAAGGTCTGTTACAAAAAAAGAACACATAACAGTTATGGACATTCATGTATTTCCCATTTTTAATAATAGATCATTAGGTAATTGCAATATATTATTGCCGTGCAGTATGCTGATAGAGGATGATCTAGCAGGAGTACAACAGGTTTCCTGAGTTGCTAGTATGCTTTACTGATACCTAAACCAGTAAAAACCACTGTCTTGGCTTTTTTTTTAAATTAAAAACAGAAAAAGGAAACAGACCTGATACTGCTAAATACCTAAAATTCTCACCGATATTTTTTTCAGAAAACACAATTAACATGCGTCACAAAAGCACTGTTGGCATAGAAACTAAAAAGCTTTTTTATGCTTAATTTACAGTTATAACTGCCAGGAGGAATATATGGCTTTGACAACTAGCAACAGTTATGTTCTTGAAAATAACCACTATAAACTGCGATGCCTTCATAAGACAAGTAAAAATGCTGCCCCTGTGTGCAAAGACTTCAAATCAATGACACTTAACACGCATGGACCTGACTTTACTTCTAACTTTACTACTAATCAGAAGGGCTACCTAAGGCATCACTATAAGAGCATTCACTGCTCTTCCAACCTCCTTATCCACCTCTAAATATACAGTATATATTACTTTGGCAATCTACACTAAAACAAAAATGTGTCTCCTTTTATGTGTTTATGTATTCAAGGCACTTTTAGATGTGAATGGTCACTTTTTTTTGGTCTATATTGATTTAAGGGATAATTGTGGCGTTTATACAGTGTGAATCAGCTGCACTCATATTCCACTTTTTGTACATAGGTGGATTAATTATGCTTAACAGTAATCTTTATTTTCTTTGTCCTAATGTAGATATGGTGTACACTATTATATCTTCATTTCATGAAAACCAACTAGCCACAAATTATTAACCCCTTAATGACAAAGCCCATACATGTAGGACTCAAAATGCATTGTTTTCAAAGGGTTTAGGGACCGCCCATTGTCCTTAAGGGGTTAAAAATACATTTCAAAAAGGTTAACAATAAAATGAAGACTGACAACCCTAGACTGCTGAGCAGATAGATTCTTAAAGACCAGTCAGCCAATCAGTGCCAAGAATAGTTGGACAGCAGAAGAGGACAACTGCTTCTAGCTGGGCTAAGTGCGTATTAAGGTACTCACCTTGCATATTAAGGCATATTAAGACAAGTTGTTTTTAAACCATAAAGGACAATACATTGTGAGCCCGTACATGTACAAGGTTTGTCGTAAATATGCATTCTCCTTTGGTGGGGTGTCAGGGACATCAAACCGTCTATTTAAAGCATTGAAAACTATCATCAGAAAATTTCCACACAGAGTTAGAGTGGATCATATCCTACTATAGCCATTTGTGTATGAATGAGGAACTTTAAGGAATTCTGCATGTTGTGCATTCAACGTGGGTATACAATAGAGCATGGTTGGCACACTCAGCCGTATATCTACACTCAGCCTACTAAATCATTTTCTGCAGTACATTTTGACCCAAAATCCTATGCAAAGCAAATGAAAACGAAACCCTAACTGCAAACTAACCACACATCTTCAGATAGAAAAATGGAAACAGTACTCCTAATAATTATAGATAATGAATATTTATATATTCAAACTCTGCTTCACAGGAAACCTTGAAATAATCAAAAAAAGCCTTATCAAACTTTCAGTATTCAGATTTCACATAGTGATGCATTTGATTTGGCTCAGCAGTCTGATCATATATGGCATACAATAATTATACATACAAGGTGCGAAGTAGGATGCAAAGATATACACAGTTCTGCCAATACACTGTGGGTATTAGATTTCCGAGCGTTAGATTATCTTTGGGAATGTAATATGCCATACAAGTTTACCCTTATAGAGTAAGTAAACTTAAAAGTACCTGACTTCTCTGGAAATAAATTTCTAAAAGTGTGGTGCATCTACTTGGAAAGTTACTCCTCCTGTGCAATATGGTAACAATGGATCTTGTTAATCACTGGACCACCCAGGCCAGTGCAAGGGATCTTGTTAAAACTTTAGTTGCAGTTTCAAAATGTATCCTAATCTAATAAAATAACTTTAGACGTATGTTATATGAATATACCGTGGAAAGAAAAACAAACAACATCCATACACTACCTATTGCTCCCTCCATCATGACTGCATAAGAAAGTACTTATTGTACAATTCCTTTGCTTGTCTTTAGGCCTGTACACATGACATTGTTTTACACCATATCGAGTAGATCCCAAAAGACTAACCATTAGGGGGGGTTGTATATAGGTTAAGTGTTCAACTGGGGTTTCAACCAAGTGGATCTCAAAAGCAGACCTCAAGGGAACATATAGAACAGGGCTGGACAAGTCCAGTCCGAGGGTTACAAACAGGGCAGGAATTCTGTGTATGCTTGCCAAAGAAAACAAGTTTGCAATGATGTTTTAACCCCTTGGCTGCTAAGCCCTTTCCCACCTGGGTGCTAAGCTGTTTTTCTGCATTTTGGTGCACCTTTCGTTTAAACGCGTTTAGAAGTACATTTCTTGGGAATAAACGATACAAACCATATATTGTTTTTTTCAGCACACCCAGCAGATTCCAAATATACCATTTTTATATGTGTATGTCTGATTAGGTTTGCAAAATAAAGCCAAAAATGGGAAAAAGGTGTATTTTTTCACTTCCCACTCAATAAAAACTAGATTGTAATTTTATTTTTCTAAACTCTAATATCAAAACCTGTGTTGCTAAATATTTGTAGTAGGTAACCGGTCTAAAATAAACAGACATTGAGAACAGTAGACTGTGTTTTTCTAATATTTTATTGCTAAAAGTTCAATTTACTAGACTATCACAAAAGACATCTTTAAATTTAATGTACGGGTGCCATCAATTAAACAGCTCTAGCTGCCCGGGATGTTAAAATATGCCAACAAAACTATATATTTTTAGAAACTACACCCCCAGCCGCAGCAAATGAGGTCTCACTTGTATTTGTATCACAAATCTGACTTGCACAAGAAAATAAGTGAATATCACACTAAAAATAAATTAAAAAAAATAAAATTAAAAGCGACAAGTTCATTTATGTCTTGCGCACTCCAGGTTTGTCCTAGAAACACATGCAGCCCCTCATTTGATGCGCCAAGGGGTGTAGTTTCTGCAAATGTATACTTTTTGTACCATAATTTAACTTCCCAGCTGCCTAGAGCTGTCTAATTGCAGGCATCACCCCTAATTGTTTTAAGACAATTTTTAACAAGATTCTGAAATCTGCCATATCTGAAGATAAAGTGGTCTAGACATCTGGGAAGTTAAATTAGGGTACATAAAGTACACATTTCAAGAAACTACACCCCTTGGAGCTTCAAATGAGGGGTTACATGTATTTCTAGGACAAAAGTTGAGTGCACAAATAATGATGGAATATGTCGCTTTGGCTAGAAAATATGTTTTTTCTAACCATAGCGACATGTTCATTTGTGTCTTGCGCACTCCAGGTTTGTCCTAGAGACACATGCAGCCCCTCATTTGATGCACCAAGGGGTGTAGTTTCTGCAAATGTGTACTTTTTGTGCCATAATTTAACTTCTTGCGCGAGCAGTAATGCCACATCAAGGCTTCAACCCTAATTACTGACCATTCACACACCTTTCATATCTCCATTCACTCGCAGAAGCACACACCATACTATCCGTACATTCACTCACAGAAGCACACACCATTCTTTCCCCTTACAATCCCAAAGAAATGATCGTAAAGGGAGAGAAAAAAAATCACTTTTACAGCAAAAATAAGTTTTGCAGTAAAAATGCAAGGCGCTCCAGCGATGAGATGGTTACTCACGTACCTTACAGGCTAAGCGGCTGATTTTACTAATATTTACAGGTCATCAGGATTTCAAAAATTTCTTCCCTTTACCATTGGCTACATTTAACCCCATGATCAAAGGGATCATGGGGTTAAAATTTTGTATCGGCCATTTTTATAAAGGGAATCTGACTTTTCATAGCTATATGATCACTGTAGTAACATTGGCTACCACAGTGATCATTTAGCTAGAATACTTAAACTTTTTTTTTTTTTTAAAGTTAAGCTAGTTAATGTTTAAATAATTTAATTTGGGGGTCTCTGGGCAATTTTGATCTTTATTCATCTGCCTTTAGAGACCCCCAAATCATTTTTTTAACTTTTTTTTTACATTTTAATTTTTTTAACTTAAAAGTTTTTATTATTTTTTCACAAGCATTATACCGTTGGAAAGGTGAGGCGATTACCTTTCCAACGGTATATGTTGGGGGTCTGTAGCTGCTTAGATGCCTGAGCGCAAGGTCTCTTACTGGAACCATGTCCTGTGGTCCGATGAGACCAAGATAAACTTCTTTGGTTTAGATGGTGCCACATGTGTGTGGCGGCAACCAAATGAGGAGTACAAAGGCAAGTGTTTCTTGCCTACAGTCAAACATGGTGGTGGCTGTGTCATGGTCTGGGCCAGCATGAGTGCTGCCAGCACTGGGGAGCTACAGTTCATTGAGGGAACCATGAATGCCAACATGTACTGTGACATACTGAAGCAGAGCATGACCCCCTCCCTTCGGAGACTGGGCCACAGGGCAGTATTCCAACATGATAAAGACCTCAAACACACCTCCAAGACGACCAATGCCTTGCTAAAGAAGTTGAGGGTAAAAGTGATGGACTGGCCAAGCATGTCTCCAGACCTAAACCCTATTGAGAATCTGTGGGGCATCCTCAAACGGAGGGTGGGGGAGCGCAAGGTCTCTAACATCCACAGCTCCGTGATGCCGTCATGGAGGAGTGAAAGAGGACTCCAGTGGCAACCTGTGAAGCTCTGGTGAACTCATGCCCAAGAGGGTTAAGGCAGTGCTGGGAAATAATGGTGACCACAGAAAATATTGACACTTTGGGCCCAATTTGGACATTTCCACTTAGGGGTGTACTCACTTTTGTTGTCAAGGTTTAGACATTAATGGCTGTGTGATGAGTTATTTTTTAAGGGAACAGCAAATTTACACTGTTATACAGGCTTTACACTTACTACTTTACATTGTAGCAGAGTGTCATCTCTTCAGTGTTGTCACATGAAAACATATAATAAAATATTTACAAAAGTGTGAGGGGTGTACTCACTTTTGTCAGATACTGTACATCACTGTGGAGGAATTTTGGCTCACTCTTCTTCGCAGAATTGTTTCAATTCAGCAGAATTCCCTCAATCAAGGCAGGTCACCAAGGCAATGAAGCAGCAAAGCAGCCCCAGAACATCATACTACCACCATCCTGCTTAAATGTTAGCTTCACAAAAGATGTAATGGGACCAAAAATCTAGGGGGTCATCAAGATGTTTTATTTTTTTGGCAAATGCGAGACAAGTCTTTGTGTTCTTTAGTCAGCAGTGCCTTTCACCTTGCAACTCTCCCATGGATGCCATTCTTAGTAACGAAGAGTGCAATTACTTTTCATACAGGGCCAGGTTGGGTTGGATTTTATTCCTTCTACATACTGTATCTTGTGTTTACTTGAGCTATCCTGGTCTAACATTAAAATTTGTTTGATGATCTGAAATACATAAGTGTGACAAATTTGCAAAAATACATATGCAAAAAATCCCCCCCGAGAAGGGGGCAACACTTCTTCACAGCACTGTATGTCTGTAATATATTAGTAAATGTATAAATTGCACTGGAAATGAAAGTCTGACTTTAAGTGAACACAAACACAATGCTAATATCCGGTTGGCTTATTACTCAAGGATTCCACATCATTCAACTGTCAAGGTGTTCTAGCCCGCTGTTAGTAAATTACTAAGCTCAGTAGGCACAAGGTTTTCCAATTGTCAACACACTGTTTCTTTGCATTAATGTACTTAGCTAGTGGTGGCATTATTCAGGTGCAGCACTAAAATTTCCTCTCTGCTTTAGGCTAAGCTGTAACATAGGAAGGTAACATTGTTGCTATTTAAATCTCTAATAGAAAGTGGAGGACAATTACAACCTTTTGTGAACAGAACATTCCAATGCAGGTCACATCTTATTTCCTGCAAAGTGCTATGCTACTGTAGAGCTTTGACCCGCTATACAAAGTGCAATTATTTTACCTAAGGTTACAGGAATGGTTAACAGCTTTCCTTTGGAATTCAGCTGGTGTCATTTCCACATGTTCTTACAGAACAATTTAACATATCTCCTTAAATCAGGTGAAACGGTTAGATGAAAATTAAAATGAAGAGACCAACATAAAAGTCCAAGAGTTTATACCTGCAGTCAACAGAACACCTGATTTTGTTCTACAACATGTATTCCAAAGACACTATTAGATCAAGCATACCTTTTCAGCAAAAATTGGGTTTCCAGATACTTGACTCAAATGGACAAACTCCAGGTGCAGTGTTCCAAATTCTGCCAAAATGCTACTTCCTCCAGAAGCCCAGGGCCAATTTCGACCTATGCCACTGCAATAAAAAAAATGGATGCACGGATTTAGAAAAAAACATAACACGCATGAAACAATGATGGACATAGGTTTCAGAAAAAGTAGGTATAATCCCATTACTGTGGTGACACTCTATGACCATAGATGCCTCTCCTAATTATCAAGTTAAGGTATTTCATCCACACCCATTACTAACAGGTGTCTAAAGTGAAGCACATAGGCAGCCATCTCCATGGACAAGCATTAGTAGCATAATTGGTAGTACTAAACATGTTGGCAGTGTCATAAGATGCCACCTTTTCCACAATTCAGTTTTTGAAATTTCTGCCCTGCTTGATCTGCACCAGTCCACTGTAAGAGATAACACTGGAGTGTCCAGGAGTAACAGCCCTACAACAAAATGGTAGATCATGCACCAAACCTTCTCTGGAAGCAACATCAGCCCAGGCAATGGGTGTCAAGGGCTACATGAAATGGGTTGCCACAGCCAATCACCTACACACAAGCCAAAGATCATTATGTGCAATACCAAGTGGTGTGCGGTAAAGCACACTGCCACTAGATGTTCGAGCAATGGAAATGTGCACTATGGATAATGGAAGGGTAATGTTAATGCTATACAAATACATGTTAGACAATTGTTTGCTTCAGACTTTGTGGAATCATTTTGGGGAAGGTCCTTTCTTATGCCAGCATGACTGTGTTGTGTGGAAGAGCTCTAATAGCCTGCACAGAGCCCTGAACTTAACCCCATTGAACACTTTTTGAATGCACTGGAACGCAGAACGTAAGTCAGGTCTTCTTGTCCAACTTTACAAATGCTCTTTTGACAGAATTTGCACAAATTCCCACAAACACACCCCAAAACCTTCCTAGTAGAGCCGAGGCTGTTACAACGGCAAAGGGGGTTTTGGAATGGGATTTGGAATGGGATGTCCAACAAGCTTATATAGGAGTCCACATACTTGTGGTCATATAATATATGCGAGCAAGTGAAAAATTGGGAAGTGACATTTTATTTAACTCAAGGGTTTCAAGCTGATCAGCATAAGCCACAGACTTTGTTAGTTTCAATACTTCGAAAAATGCAATCAAGTTTATTACAAATAATTGAAACTTTAATGCATAAATATGAATTGTTCCAGTCTATCCCTTCTAGTTGTTTTATATCTATTTCACTTGAGTGATCCAATTATATACTGCTACAGATGAGGCTGGGAACCAGAGGGAGAATGAAGACCACAATAGCAATTATACAAGGTCCCTGGCTTCCACCGCTGAAATCTGCCATTTGCAATCAATTTAGTGTGCGTTCAAGTAGTTTGTACGCATACAGAACAGAGACCCAATCTCGGTTTTGTATGTCTTTCACGCATTTACTGTTGCAGCCCTTAAACGAGATCTGGAACAATGTCATTGTTTGAAAGATTAGAAAATGAATGAATGAGTTTTAGCTTGTGTATAATTAAACTGGTTAAATTTGAAAATGCCACAAGGTTTTAAAGCTGCAGTACACAATTCCTAACACATAATGATGAAAAAATATTTACAGTACTTGTTGCTATAGCAATCATAAGCATAACTGTAATCCATGAATCAAATTATATTTGTTAGTATATTATTCTCTCTTTCTTTCTTTCTAGAAATAGTCCTCTTATGCATAAGCATAAGATAAGGGGCACCATTAAAATCTAACACCAGAGCACATATATATATATATATATATATATATATATATACACACACACACACACACACAAACAAAACAAAGAAAACAAGAAATGGCACTATTAGTTATGCATTTCCCCATTACCATATCATAAAATACCAAAAAATAAGCAGAATTTTACAACGCGCCTTCACCAATCTCAACGCTTGTCACCCAAGTGCCCCAAACTGAAGATTGGATTTTGCAGGAATAAAAATGCATTAATTTAAAGTAATGGTAGAGTGCTTCTCACATATTTTTTTTTGTCTAATTTCATTACCCTGTCTATAGCTACATATACAATAAGCTGGCATGCATGCATTAAAATTGCTAATAGATTTCTAACTCAACATTCTTCATTGCTGCTCATATCCGGTAAAACATTAACATTTTCCATTGACAAGACTTTAGCCGACAGACTGTACGGCACCTCGGATGAATCATTACCCCACACTGTTTGCTGTAGAGAAGACTATATTAAACAAATCAATGTATTTTGTAAATTGCAGCAAACTCCTAATGCAAAAATAAAACTGTAATGCTACAGAGTTTGGTTTAAATTATAGATAATTACTGGGATCCAGAAAAACAAGCCATTTGGCAGAGCATATCATACCGGTTGAAATTTCATCTGTAAGATTAGCAGTGTATCTGGCTGGACGGCTCTAGAGCCAACATATAATTATATAATCACAATACAATACAGTAGCTGGTCACTGTCTGATATCGAGCTATGGGTGTCAGATTGATGATTTTAAAAAATTGTACATTCAAATTAGAGAAACTTAAAGCATGTTCTGTATGGCGTGTTTTGATGTATATTGCCAGCCAAACCATAAGATTGCTGCCAGCAGAAAGGGCACAAAGCTTCTCCATATCTCGTGTGCCATATTTAAACTAGTGTCGAGGGGGGTTATTTAGAAAAGCCTTCATTTCTTGTCATTGTGGTTGCTTTCTTGGATTGAACTGGTGGTTTACGGAGCACATTTCTATACAGATTGTCATGTATATATGAACAACTAATTCTTACAGCTCGTGCTTTAACCAGCCTGGCCAATTTACTATAGCAAGAACCAAGCAGGTGGCGAGTTACAAATGTGACAAACTAGTAATTTGAGAAATACAGAGAAACACTATGAGCTTTAGCTTAAAATAATCTGAGCGAGTATAACTATGCTCACATCAACCTGGGTCAATAAATAGTAAAATTGGATGCTAAAATATATACTTCTTTATCATACCATTTTTATACAGGTATTAAGCATCACATCTTCTTAGCACTTTATTATCCAGCATTTTACATCTTTTTCTCCATTCACGTGGAGAAAATCATCCTGATTAGTAGCAGTTTAACTTGCATTGTTCTTCCCAAAACACATTCCTTTTAGTGATACTTATTTACTAAACTATATCTTTGCATAGGTAAAGTTTCTACTGTTTACAAATTTACAGCAACGTAGTCGGATAATAATTAAATATCTTTTTCTTGACAGAATTAAATAGGTCTATATAGCAGCTCTCTGTAGTGCTTAAAAATGAAATATGATACTTAAAAATGAATCAATATTGTCACTTTCCACTTTATGAACTCAATATTATACACAGTGAGTTCTGTATAACTATATATACACACAGTAGTGTGAAATGTGTATTGTTATAGTAACCTTTACAACGCACATGTAATCATGATCCGTAGGTATTCTACTGCTTTGGATGAAAACCACCATATACGTATATTACACAAATTATATGTACAGTACTACACCATACGTCATCAGTCTTGCAAACGATTAAAAAGTATATAAATACTGAAACCAAAATACAACTGGATCTGTAACATGAAAGCCTGTAACATGAAATACCCCAAAAGAAGAGCCGGTACACAAAGGCACTTGATTTCTAGCTTTTAACCCCTTCAGGGGGTTACGTACACAGAATTGAGGGGGAGTGGCTGCTACGGATCGCTGGGGACACCCAACCAGGAAGTACCAGGTACATCACCGGTACGAAAGGGGTTAAGAGGGTAAAGGAAAACAACAATTTGCTTGGTGGGATATAGGTTGTTACTCCTCGTACTAACCGTGAAAGTGAAACTGCACCTACCTTTATTACGGCAGAGAACAGCATGACTTTTGATATATTGACAATTTACTTATATGAAGTTGTTTAAGACACATTGTTTCAAATTACTACTTTGCCAAGTAGATACTGAAGGAGTTACAGGCTTTCATAGACCCATGAAATGGTAACATTTGTGGTACCACTTGTTACAATGCCGCAAAGTACCAAAAACTTTACACAGGAACTTTTAACATTCTTCTGCGATATATATTGGAACTAAAATAATTATCTCCAATGCAAAAAGAAGAAGGCAGTTTGGACCATACAATTTTAGTACATGCATCTTTTGATATGATATGGTCTCTGCAAACCACTCTTTCCAGGTAGATATCTGTCTACGCATTTGCCATCATGAATGGTTAAGGTGTGGTTTTCATAGATACCAATAGACTTTTACTCTCCATAATGCCGCTGCTATTCTCCCATCTGTCGACATCAAAAGAAATTCATAAAAAGAAGCTGTGCAGGATATGGAAAATTTATTGACCACTTTCTAGTTTTTGGTTTAAAATGAGTGAAGTTTACATTCATAATAAATGTGTAGCAATATAAAACCTCTATACACTAACCTTGGTGGCTTTATTAGATTAAGATAAAAAAAAACAACTCTGGAGCAGTGGTGAAATAGTAGAAATTACCAACTGGCACCTTAAATGTTCTTTATATACCGGTATTAACTGCACAGTTCTGTTTATGACAATAGTTACATTTTCAAGAAAAAGGCAGCCTTTTATTCACTATAATTCGAGGTACTAGGTATCTATAACGGTACAACATGTTCAGCCAAACTAATAATGTAGCAGTGTAATTGGGGGGGGGGGCGGAGGCCACTTAAATGTACAGGAAATCTGTTTATAAAGGTTAAAACTCTTTACAAAACTGAATATTATGCTATATGTCAAAATTGAACATAGTGATAATAAAAAAGGGTAGGGATTGAAGCCAAGAAACAATCTATATTCAGTTCAAGCCATTAACATCGATACTCGGGCTATTACTTAAAGTGTCCTCAGAGACTCTTGGGGGTGCTCACCAATTTACATTCTAGTTTGATTGCAAACTGTATCCAATTATCGCTTAATGCATTCTCCTCGGGTAATTGGTAACATAACAAATTTGTTATGAAACAGGGCTTAGGAAGACAAAAGGTAACAAATGCGGGATGCCTACACAGTCCAAACTTGCTCATATTTCTTTCCCAACATTTGTACTGTAATCTCCTTGAGCTGATTGCAATAACTTTAGTTGAATTTTAAAGTAGCAGTTAGTAAAGTGCAGGGCAACAAGCAGGAATGTGGCTCTCCAAGAGCTGTAACCCCCTACATAGAACCACTTGGGAGTTAAGTTAGCATAGAAATTGGATTGAATCATTTCCTTCTCTTCAAAATGGCTGCCAGCTACAATCAATGTAGAGGAATAACTGAATAAAATAAAAAAAAATAAAAAAGATTTCCACCATGAAGAAATGGTAATTTCTACAGTATCCAGACAGGCAGGGTTTCTGATTTGTTTCTGGCAAATATTATGTATCTGACACTGTAAACACTAGACCATAGGTTTATTTAGTTGTGCAGGAAGATTTGAGAAAGCGATCCACTTTAAATCTGCTTTACATATTAGGCAGGTCCAGCTCAACCCAACCTGTGCCTGAAAGTTATCTGGGCCGGTCTTTCGTATTGCATTGTTAATATTCAGAGAGCTGAAATGTGTAACAAACCTGGTAATCCCCAGATTAATTGCATACTAAATACTTTAGTATTGTATACTCAATACTCATTTGCTGAAGAAAAAAGCCTATGTCTTTCGGTAATTCAAAGGATGCTGGGAGTTGTAGTTTATTATTGCGGGTGGATGATAACGAAATGTGCAGTATGCTAGCCAGAAAAATTGATTGCACTGAAAAGCGTCGGTGACCTAAGGAAATTAGACTGAAAAATGCTCCTAGGTATGTCTGTTTTGCTCCTTGGCTATAAAGATTTGTGTTCTCCCTGCTCTATTTTTCAAACATATAATTAACCCTTTGATTGCATCACAACCTCCAAGACTGAAGTAATTTCTGTAGCTGTTCAAGCCTACAAGAGCTATAATTTTCTTGTACAAAAACTCAGACAAATTATATACCGTTGATTCAAGAAGGTTCTGTAGATTGTAATAGTTTATGGTTGTCTAGTCACATATTTCAGACATCATATTCCAAAGACAGGAAATGTCTTTAAATATTTAAAGTTAAATAACACAGGCTAACGAAAAAGCATTTATCCAGTAATAAGCATATATAAAAATTTGTTCTGGTTAGCAGCATAGATATTATAGCATTTTGTAATCTTAAAGAATAGTTTCAAGTATTAAGCCATTTTGTGGCAATATATATATAATTATATATATATATAACGTATACCAAACACAAATTCCTTTGGACTCAAGGATTATTTACAAAGCTGTTTGCATCACCTGCATAAAAGATTTTCCTAACAGAGGGAATGTCACAAAGAACACTTGAAACCCACAAAAGGACTTCTAACTAGAAAATGAAAACCCATTACGTGAACAATGACCCTACATGTATGCAACTCATACGTTAAAGCCCATTTTAAGAACAGGTATGACAAGCTACTAAAATAGAGAGGCTTCCTCTGTTTCTAAACAAAGCCCTATTGAAGTGCTCCTGAAATTCAAATAATTGGGTCACCATAATGACAAAAAGAAATTTCAGTTTCTTCAGTTTTAAGTTCCATTTTGCCATTCCATAAGATTAGCTTTCTTTTTTCACATCCAATACATTTTCCGAAACTAAAAAAATTATTCAGAACAAAATATGATTATACTTACTTACACAATAAAAAAAACTCCACACAAGTTTAGGGCAAAATCAGTATTTTTAGAATAGAAGTAGTGCTATTTGATAATATTTTACAATGAAAAAACATAGGAAAATAAACCATTTACTATATGTTTAGTTGTAATTGCTGTACGACAGAGGATTCTATGGACATATTTAAATATATATTGTACAGACACATACATAATGTACACACATTATATAGAACATATATAATCCCGCCAAACTCATCCAACCATGTCTTTATGGACCTTGATTTGTGGACTGGGGCACAGTCATGCTGGAATAGAAAAGGGCATTCCGCAAACTCTTCCCACAAAGTTGAACACAAAGCATTGTCCAAAATGTCTTGGTATCCTGAAGCATTAATATTTCTCTTCAATGGAAATGGGATATCTCAAACCCTAAGAAAACAGCCCCAAACCATTATCCCTCCTCCATCACTTACAGTTGGCCATGGAATGTCTAGCAGGGATGACATTTCACAAACTCACTTATCATAGTACCACGATTGAATTCAATGAGCTCTTCCGAGTGACCGATTTTTCATTTTTTTTTTTTACAAATGTTTGTAAATGTATGACTTTATTATGGGATCCGCTGAATTAGTGAAACTCTTGTTTTTGTTTTGGTAAGTCACAAGTATTGACAAACACAATGCGTTTAAGCTAATAACACAATGATAATGATAACTTCTAGGAAGAGTAGTGCTATATTGTCTCCATTTATAAACATTTTGTCTAACTGTGGAGTGCTTAATATGTAAGCTCTTTGAGATTACTTTAGAATCCTTTCCAGATTTCTGCAAGTCAACAATTCTTGGTTGTAGGTCCTCTGAGATTTTTTTTCTTTTATTTTGAGGCATGGTTCACATCAGAAGTTGCTTCTTGAGAATAGCAAACTAAAAATGATCAAAATCATTGATTGATACCATGTTTTCTAACTCCTGACTGCAATTAGCTTTTGTTGAAGTGATTAGCCCAGGGGTTCACATACTTTTCCCCATCCACACCGTGAATGTTTGAATGATGTATTCAATATGGATAAGAACACAATTAGTGTGTTATTAGTTAAAACATAATGTGTTTGTTCGTTATTGTAATGAAGATAATATATTTAAAGAAAAAATGTATATATAAACGCAGGGTTTACGTACCTTTTCTTGGCACTGTATATAAACCTAAAAAATTGTGGTTCAATGCATGAATGTCATGCATGTCCACTTCACCTGAGGGTTGTGAATGAATATGTGACCCCTACACATTCGAATTTTGGACAATACTCATTTCTAATAGATTGCTAGCTGTTCATAAAGCAGACCTGGACTGGCCATCTGGCACACCTGGCAAATGCTCGGTGGGGTGCAACATGTGGCCAGCTGCAGGATATGCCCAGTTGCACGATATGTAAGCACAAAAAAGTAGCATGCACCCATGCAGATTGAGCAGTCGGCCACATTTAGGTCATCAGGTGCTATATACTCAAAAATGAAATAATGGTCTACTACAATAGAAAAACTCAGATCCACTTAAATAAACCACAATATTTCTTTTCATAATCTGTGCTGTTTGCCAGTCAAGTTCAAACCAATACAAAGTCATTA
>VKOC01015344.1:0-13480 GCA_009364415.1 Spea multiplicata | reverse complement strand
AGGACTTAGGGGGATTGCACAGGGGGATAGCCTGAACACTTACAAGCCAGTCCTGGTGACACCTGAAGCTGCCATTCTCTGGTGACCCTACCAGCAGTGACTGACTGTGTGTGACTGCATGACAATGTGATTTTGCAGAGTCAATCGCAGTCCATGTGGCGTCAACATTGGAGGAAAAGGGTCTGGTAGGACTCTCAGTGCAGGAACTGGTTCGGGATAAAAATCCTGCATGGGGCAGAAAGTTCAGGGTTAGGTTAAAAAGGCCAATGAGCGGTCCCTAAACCCATTTAAAACAATGCATTTTGAGCCCATACATGTACTGGCTTTGTCATTAAGGGGTTAAGGTGTATGTGGATGCAGATGGCTGTCTGTTGCAGTTTTAGGCTTCATCCTTGATGGCAGCAGAGACTGGCAGGATGGCAACGGAGCCTGGGAGACAACAGCAGAGTCTGAGGACAGAGACAGAAGGCGGCGGAGTGTGAGAAGACGGGCAGAAAGCAGTGAAGACAGACAAACAGCAGTGGAGTTTGGGGAGACAGAAAAGGTGCCATCAGAGTCTGGGAGACAGCAGTGGACACTGGCAAATGGGAAGGGAGTCTGGGGGAGACTGGCAGGGGGCGGCGGAGTGTGGGGAGACTGGCAGACGGCAGCGGAGTGTGGAGAAGACTGGCAGACGGCAGCGGAGTGTGGGGAGACCTGGCAGAAGGCAGCAGAGTGTGGGAGACTGCAGTAAGGCAGCGAAGAGCTGTGGGGAGACTGGCAGAGGCCGGCAGAAGTGTGGGGAGAACTGGCAGACGGCAGCAGAAGTGTGGGGAACTGGCAGACGGCAGCAGAGTGTGGGGAACTGGGCAGCGGCAGCAGAGTGTGGGGAGACTGGCAGAACGGCAGCGGAGTGTGGGGAGACCTGGCAGGGGCGTCGGAGTGTGGGGAAGACTGGCAAGGGGCGGCGGGAGTGATGGGGAGACTGGCAGGGGGCGGCGGGAGTGTGGGAGACTGGCAGAAAGCAGCCAGAGTGTGGGGAGGACTGGCAGGGGGGCGGCGAGTGTGGGGAGACTGGCAGGGGGAGCGGAAGTGTGGGGAAGACTAGGCAGAAGGGGCAGAGTGTGGGGAGACTGGCAGAAAGGCAGCAGAGCGTGGGGAGACTGGCAGAAGGCAGCAGAGCGTGGGGAGACTGGCAGACGGCAGCAGAGAATAGAAGACTGGCAAATGGCAGCAGAGTGTGGGGGGGACTCTCAGAGTGCAGCAGAGATGGGCAAAGGCACCTGCTGGGTTTATCCAGGGATTTTCTACTCACACAGCAATGCACGCAATCGGGAGCCACAACAGTTTTGTCTTCAAAGGTCTAGCACAGTGTCTGGCTCGGGGAGAACACGCGATGAAAAAGGCTGATAACACAGAAATAATACATTATGCAATGGTTAAACACATTAACACTTTCCTCTCTGGGTTGACTTTAAAAGAACACTTTAGGACCCCACCGCTGGCTCGTTAATTAAAATATATATTATAGAGGGCCGGCTGCCTCTATAGTATATATTATTATTGTTTTAGACAGCGTTGGCTCACTAATTTAAATATACATGATACAGGGTACAATTTGTGCAAAAACAATAAAAAATTCCTCTAGAATTTTATATTTAATGATTTATATCGCGCTCAGTCGGATCTGCTTTTTGTCCACAGGGTGGCAGCATATCCCACATACAGCCTGCAGTGCCGACTTTCCGCTAGCAGGTGGCGCACATTTCTTTCCATCTATACCTTCAATACTGCGCCTGCGTGTCATTTTCAGCTAATCTGTACCTCCAATGCTGTGTTTCCTTGGGTTATTTATTTACTTGATACCTACAAATACACGGCAGAGGAAAAGAGAGATGCGTCACTGTGATGGAGGGGACGGAAGGACTCAGGGGGATGGCACGGGTAGCCTGAACACCTTAAAAGCCGGTCCTGGTGGCATTTGAAGCTGCATTCTCCGGTGACCTGACCAGCAGTGACTGTGTGTGACTGCGTGTGTATGACGATGTGATTTAGCAGAATCTATCCCAGTCCGTGCGGTGTCAACATAGGAGGAAAAGGGTCTGGTGGGATTAATTGATTCGGGATGAGGCAGAAAGGTCAGGGTTAGGTTAAGGTGTATGTGGATGCAGATGGCTGTCTCTGCTGCAGCCTTAGGCTTCTTCCTTGACAGCAGAAGAGACTGGCAGACAACAGCAGAGACTAGGAGACTGGCAGACAGCCTAGCAGAGCGGGAAATGGCAGTGGAGTCCGGAAAGACAGTAGTTGAGTCTGGGGAGACTGGCAGAAGGAAGTGGAGGGTGGGGAGACTGGCAGCAGGCAGAGGAGAGCAAGAGAGACTGGCAGACAGCAGAGCAGAGCGGAGCGGAAAATGGCAGTGGAGTCTGTAAAGGCAGTAGTTGAGTATGGGCAGACTGGCACAAGGTCAGCAGACTCTGGGGAGACTGGCACAAGGCAGCAGACTCTGGGGAGACTCAGCAGACTCTGGGGAGACTGGCAGATGGTAGGGGACTCTGAGGAGACTGGCAGAAGTTAGTGGAGCGTAGGGGGCCGTCAAATGGCAGCAACTCTTGGGAAACTGTCAGGCGTCAGCAGAGACGAGCAAATGGCAGAGAAGTCTGAGGAGACGGCAGCAGAGACTGGGAGACGGCAGCAGAGACTGGGAGACGGCAGCAGAGACTGGGAGACGGCAGCAGAGACTGGGACGGCAGCAGAGACTGGGAGGCGGCAGCAGAGACTGGGAGACTGGCAGAAAGCCGAGAAGACCGGGAAATGGCAGCAGAGACTGGGAGACCGGGAAATGGCAGTGGAGTCTGTAAAGGCAGTAGTTGAGTATGGGCAGACTGGCACAAGGTCAGCAGACTCTGGGGAGACTGGCACAAGGTCAGCAGACTCTGGGGAGACTGGCATAAGGTCAGCAGACTCTGGGGAGACTGGCACAAGTTCAGCAGACTCTGGGGAGACTGGCAGATGGTAGGGGACTCTGAGGAGACTGGCAGAAGTTAGTGGAGCGTAGGGAGACTGGTAGCAGAGAAGGGCCAATGGCACTGGAGTCTAAAGAGACTGGCAAAAGGCAGCGACTCCTGGAAAACTGACAGGTGTCAGCGGAGACGAGCAAATGGCAGAGAAGTCTGGGGAGACGGCAGCAGAGACAGCAGAGCATGAGTGTAGAGAAATAGCTCTTAGTTTACGAGACGCCGGGAAAGCAAACATGCCATGTCTGCCCAATGAAGAGCTCACCTGCTCAGTTTAACCAGGAATTTTCTAGTTACGCAGCAACGCACGCGATCAGGAGCGATAACGGTTCTGTCTCCAATGGTCCAGCACGGTGTCTGGATCGGGGAGTCCCCACGATGACAAAGGCTGAGAACACAGAAATAATACACAATGCAATGGTTAAACGCATTAACACTTCCCTCTCTGGCAAAACGCTTTGGAATTTAATATGCATTCTCGTACCAAAAGGAAGAAGGAAAAATCTCTGCAGGCTGCTGATTAACTATACATCATACAGGGCTGACTCCTATTAAAGTATACAATATACAGGGCAGGCTCCTTAATTGAACTATAAATTTATAGTTAGGTCAGAGGTTCAAATGCAATTTAACAAAGTTTTACCTCACTGCCTGAGTGATAGATAAATGGAACAGCCTCCCAGTAGAAGTGGTAGAGGCTAATTTACACACGCATGCGAATATATATACCGCTCCTGAACCCCGTTTCATTATTTGAGCGGTTCTGGTGCCGCCGGTACTTATCCTGCAGCCCCTTCATGCGGCCATAGCTTTTAATAATATTTGACGTTCATTTTATCAGTAAAGCTGCCAAGGCATTGTCATTTCTTATCCTATAGCGCCCTAGTGTGGACATATTGTGATTGCACCCCGTTTTTAAAGCGCTGCTGCACAGGGTGTAGATTTGGTGTAATCTGTGTCTAGAATGGCTTTTGTGACATTTAATGAGCAGCAATGTCCTGCATATGCTTATTTAGCTGTTATATTACTACCTCACAGACCCGACGAGCAAAAGAAAATGAGTAAACCACATATATCATCTTGGAACACTCAGCTACGATCCGCCACGTCAAAACAGCCTGATCCGGTCGGCCATCTTGGGACACCTAGTTGCGATCCGCCATCTTATAACACCCGCAGCCCGTCGGCCATCTTGGAACACCCAGGTGCGATCCGCCATCTTGGACCTCCCTGATTCCGTCGGCCATCTTGGAACACCTACATGCAATCCGCCATCTCGGAACACCCTGTTACAGTCGGCCATCTTGGAACACCCTGTTGCAGTGCGCAATCTTAGAAGACTGTAAGCTTGCGAGCAGGGCTCTCTGCACCAAATGTATCGGTTTGTCTTAGTCTGTCAATGCTTGTCTTGTCACATGCCTTGAATTTATGTATTGTATTAAGCGCTGCGTAAACTGTTGGCGCTATATAAATAAAAGAGAATAAGATAGGGTTAATTAGGTTAAGTGTTTGTGTATTTTATTAGCTCGCACATCTAACGTGTTTATAACATTAAATAAAAAAACATAGGCCCCGGTGGACTAATATTAAAGCCCTTGTGTAGCAATGAGAATTTCCTCTATAATTTTATATTTAATGATTTATATTGCGCTCAGTCGGTCCTGCTTTTTGTCCACAGGGGGGCAGCATATCCCACCTACAGCCTGCAGTGCCGACTTTCCGCTAGCAGGTGGCGCACATCTTTTGGATGCAGCGGAGTGTGGGGAGACTGGCAGACGGAAGAGGAGTGTGGGGAGACTGAGTGGGGAGACTGGCAGGGCACTGGCAGACGGCAGAGGAGTGTGGGGAGACTGGCAGACGGCAGAGGAGTGTGGGGAGACTGGCAGAGGGCAGCGGAGAATGGAAAATGGCAGTGGAGTCTGGCAGATGGCAGCAGAGTTTTGGAAGACTGGCAAATGGCAGCAGAGTGCGGGGGGGACTCTCAGAGTGCAGCAGAGATGGGCAAAGGCACCCGCTCGGTTTATCCAGGGAGCCATAACCGTTTTGTCTTCAAAGGTCTAGCACGGAATCCGGCTCAGGGAGAACACGCGCTGAAAAAGGCTGAAAACACAGAAATAACACACAATGCAATGCAACACATTAACACTTCCCTCTCTGGGTTGACTTTAAAAGAACACTTTAGGACCCCACCAATAAAAATTCACATCGAAATACTTTGGGTAAGAGAAAACATTTTAAATTACATTCAAAGGAAGAAGAGAAAAAAAGCTGCGCTTGCCTACTGATGAAACTATACATCATACAGGGTGGACTTACAAATTGAACTATACACCCTACCGCTGGCTCGTTAATTAAAATATATACTGTATTTGCAGAGTGGCATATAGGGAGGTATAAGGCATTTCAGGAGGGAGAGTGGCGTTAAGGGGGCATTTAATAGAGCACTCTGCCTCCTGAAATGCCTTATACCTCCCTATAGGCCACTCTGCCCCATAATATGCCTTTTAACCCCCTAAATGCCAGAGTGGGATATAGGAGTATAAGGCATTTCTGGAGGCAGAGTGCTCTATACAATGCCTTTTAACTCCCTTATTGCCACTCTGCCTCCTGGAATGCCTTATACCTCCCTATAGGCCACTCTGCCCCATAATATGCCTTTTAACCCCCTAAATGCCAGAATGGGATATAGGGGTATAAGGCATTTCTGGAGGCAGAGTGGCACATAGGGGGTTAAAAGGCATATCATGGGCCACAGTGCCATATTGGAGTGGCAAGCCTGGGGGCAGATGTGCGTAACTGGGGGACAGGTTGGAAAATACAAGGAAATAAAAACAAACAAAGATTTTTCTCAATGATAGCTTTTATTAAAAAAAATAGTTTACATGAATTAACATTTACTGGTAAAACAGTTTTCCTTTGGGGTCGTCTTATATTCAGGCTTTTCCTTTTTTTTTCCTAAGTTAATGTTCCGATTTTGGGGGGTCGTCTTATAATCGAGCAAATACGGTATTATAGAGGGCTGGCTCCCTGATTAAACATTGTTTTAGACAGCGTTGGCTCGCTAATTTAAATATACATGATACAAGGTACAATTTGTGCAAAAACAATAAAAAATTCCTCTGATTCCTAATGATTTATATTGCGCCCAGTCGGATCTGCTTTTTGTCCACAGGGTGGCAGCATATCCCACATACAGCCTGCAGTGGCGACTTTCCGCTAGCAGGTGGCGCACATTTTTTTTCAATCTATACCTTGAATACTGCGCCTGGGTGTAATTTTCAGATAATCTGTACCTCCAATGCTGTGTTTCCGTGGGTTATTTATTTACTTGATACCTACAAATACACGGCAGAGGAAAAGAGAGATGCGTCACTGTGATGGAGGGGACAGAAGGACTCAGGGGGGATGGCACGGGTAGCCTGAACACCGTAAAAGCCAGTCCTGGTGGCATTTGAAGCTGCATTCTCCGGTGACCTGACCAGCAGTGACTGTGTGTGACTGCGTGTGTATGACGATGTGATTTTGCAGAATCTATCCCAGTCCGTGCGGTGTCAACATAGGAAGAAAAGGGTCTGGTGGGATTAATTGATTCGGGATGAGGCAGAAAGGTCAGGGTTAGGTTAAGGTGTATGTGGATGCAGTGGAGTCCGGAAAGACAGTAGTTGAGTCTTGGGGAGACTGGCAGAAGGCAGTGGAGGGTGGGGAGACTGGCAGCGGAGAGCAAAAGAGACTGGCAAACAGCAGAGCAGAGCGGAAAATGGCAGTGGAGTCTGTAAAGGCAGTAGTTGAGTATGGGCAGATTGGCACAAGGTCAGCAGACTCTGGGGAGACTGGCACAAGGTCAGCAGACTCTGGGGAGACTGGCAGATCGTAGGGGACTCTGAGGAGACCGGCAGAAGTTAGTGGAGCGTAGGGGGCCGTCAAAGTTTCCTGGGAAACTGTCAGGCGTCAGCGGAGACGAGCAAATGGCAGAGAAGTATGGGGAGACGGCAGCAGAGACGGGGAGACGGCAGCAGAGACTGAGAGACTGGCAGAAAGCCGAGAAGACCGGGAAATGGCAGTGGAGTCCGGAAAGACAGTAGTTGAGTTTGGGGAGACTGGCACAAGGCAGCAGACACTGGGGAGACTGGCAGATCGTAGGGGACTCTGAAGAGACCGGCAGAAGTTAGTGGAGTGAAGGGAGACTGTGAGATGGTAGCAGAGAAGGGCCAATGGCACTGGAGTCTGAAGAGACTGGCAAAAGGCAGCAGAGCGTAGGGGGGCTGTCAAACGTCAGCGACTCCTGGAAAACTGACAGGTGTCAGCGGAGACGAGCAAATGGCAGAGAAGTCTGGGGAGACGGCAGCAGAGACCGGGAGACGGCAGCAGAGGCAGCAGAGCATGAGTGTAGAGAAAAAGCTCTTCGTTTACGAGACGCCGGGAAAGCAAACATGCCATGTCTGCCCAATAAAGAGCTCACCTGCTCAGTTGAACCAGGAATTTTCTAGTTACGCAGCAACGCACGCGATCAGGAGCGATAACAGTTCTGTCTCCAATGGTCCAGCACGGTGTCTGGATCAGGGAGTCCCCACGATGACAAAGGCTGAGAACACAGAAATAATACACAATGCAATGGTTAAACGCATTAACACTTCCCTCTCTGGCAAAACTACTTTGGGTAATTTAATATGCATTCTCTCCAAAAGGAAGAAGGAAAAATCTCTGCAGGCTTCTGATTAACTATACATCATACAGGGCTGACTCCTATTAAAGTATACAACATACAGGGCTGGCTCCTTAATTGAACTATAAATTTATAGTTAGGTTAGAGGTTTAAATGTAATTTAAGAAAGTTTTACCTCACTGCCTGAGTGGTAGATAAATGGAACAGCCTCCCAGCAAAAGTGGATAATTTACACATGCATGCAAATATGTATACCGCTCCTGAAGCCTGTTTCATTATTTAAGCGGTCCTGGTGCCGCCGGTAGTTATCCTGCAGCCCCTTCATGCGGCCATAGCTTGTAATAATATTTGGAGTTCATTTTATCAGTAAAGCTGCTACGGCATTGTCATTTCTTATCCTATGGCGCCCTCGTGTGGACATAGCTTGTAATTATATTTGGAGTTCATTTTATCAGTAAAGCTGCTAGGGCATTGTCATTTCTTATCCTATAGCGCCCTCATGTGGACATAGCTTGTAATAATATTTGGAGTTCATTTTATCAGTAAAGCTGCTATGGCATTGTCATTTCTTATCCTATAGCGCCCTCGTGTGGACATAGCTTGTAATAATATTTGGAGTTCATTTTATCAGTAAAGCTGCTAGGGCATTGTCATTTCTTATCCTATGGCGCCCTCGTGTGGACATAACTTGTAATAATATTTGGCATTCATTTTATCAGTACAGCTGCTACGGCATTGACATTTCTTATCCTATAGCGCCCTCGTGTGGACATAGCTTGTAATAATATTTGGCGTTTATTTTATCAGTAAAGCTGCTAGGGCATTGTCATTTCTTATCCTATGGCGCCCTCGTGTGGACATAGCTTGTAATAATATTTGGCGTTTATTTTATGGGATTTTTGGGATCTATACCTTGAATACCGCGTCTGCGTGTGATTTTCAGTTGATCTGTACGTCCAATGCTGTGTTTCCTCGGGTTATTTATTTACTTTGTACCTGAAAATACACGGTGGAGGGAAAGAGAGATGCGTCACTGTGATGGAGGGGACAAAAGGACTTAGGGGGATTGCACAGGGGGATAGCCTGAACACTTACAAGCCAGTCCTGGTGACACCTGAAGCTGCCATTCTCTGGTGACCCTACCAGCAGTGACTGACTGTGTGTGACTGCATGACAATGTGATTTTGCAGAGTCAATCGCAGTCCATGTGGCGTCAACATTGGAGGAAAAGGGTCTGGTAGGACTCTCAGTGCAGGAACTGGTTCGGGATAAAAATCCTGCATGGGGCAGAAAGTTCAGGGTTAGGTTAAAAAGGCCAATGAGCGGTCCCTAAACCCATTGAAAACAATGCATTTTGAGCCCATACATGTACTGGCTTTGTCATTAAGGGGTTAAGGTGTATGTGGATGCAGATGGCTGTCTGTTGCAGTTTTAGGCTTCATCCTTGATGGCAGCAGAGACTGGCAGGATGGCAACGGAGCCTGGGAGACAACAGCAGAGTCTGAGGACAGAGACAGAAGGCGGCGGAGTGTGAGAAGACGGGCAGAAAGCAGTGAAGACAGACAAACAGCAGTGGAGTTTGGGGAGACAGAAAAGGTGCCATCAGAGTCTGGGAGACAGCAGTGGACACTGGCAAATGGGAAGGGAGTCTGGGGGAGACTGGCAGGGGGCGGCGGAGTGTGGGGAGACTGGCAGACGGCAGCGGAGTGTGGAGACTGGCAGACGGCAGCGGAGTGTGGGAGACTGGCAGAAGGCAGCAGAGTGTGGGGAGACTGGCAGAAGGCAGCAGAGTGTGGGGAGACTGGCAGGCGGCAGAGTGTGGGGAGACTGCAGAAGGCGGCAGAGTGTGGGGAGACTGGCAGACGGCAGCAGAGTGTGGGGAGACTGGCAGACGGCAGCAGAGTGTGGGGAGACTGGCAGACGGCAGCAGAGTGTGGGGAGACTGGCAGAGGCAGCGGAGTGTGGGGAGACTGGCAGGGGGCGGCGGAGTGTGGGGAGACTGGCAAGGGGGCGGCGGAGTGTGGGGAGACTGGCAGGGGGCGGCGGAGTGTGGGAGACTGGCAGAAGGCAGCAGAGTGTGGGGAGACTGGCAGGGGGCGGAGTGTGGGGAGACTGGCAGGGGGAGGCGGAGTGTGGGGAGACTGGCAGAAGAGTGTGGGGAGTGGCAGAAGGCAGCAGAGCGTGGGGAGACTGGCAGAAGGCAGCAGAGCGTGGGGAGACTGGCAGACGGCAGCAGAGAATAGAAGACTGGCAAATGGCAGCAGAGTGTGGGGGGGACTCTCAGAGTGCAGCAGAGATGGGCAAAGGCACCTGCTGGGTTTATCCAGGGATTTTCTACTCACACAGCAATGCACGCGATCGGGAGCCACAACAGTTTTGTCTTCAAAGGTCTAGCACAGTGTCTGGCTCGGGGAGAACACGCGATGAAAAAGGCTGATAACACAGAAATAATACATTATGCAATGGTTAAACACATTAACACTTTCCTCTCTGGGTTGACTTTAAAAGAACACTTTAGGACCCCACCGCTGGCTCGTTAATTAAAATATATATTATAGAGGGCCGGCTGCCTCTATAGTATATATTATTATTGTTTTAGACAGCGTTGGCTCACTAATTTAAATATACATGATACAGGGTACAATTTGTGCAAAAACAATAAAAAATTCCTCTAGAATTTTATATTTAATGATTTATATCGCGCTCAGTCGGATCTGCTTTTTGTCCACAGGGTGGCAGCATATCCCACATACAGCCTGCAGTGCCGACTTTCCGCTAGCAGGTGGCGCACATTTCTTTCCATCTATACCTTCAATACTGCGCCTGCGTGTCATTTTCAGCTAATCTGTACCTCCAATGCTGTGTTTCCTTGGGTTATTTATTTACTTGATACCTACAAATACACGGCAGAGGAAAAGAGAGATGCGTCACTGTGATGGAGGGGACGGAAGGACTCAGGGGGATGGCACGGGTAGCCTGAACACCTTAAAAGCCGGTCCTGGTGGCATTTGAAGCTGCATTCTCCGGTGACCTGACCAGCAGTGACTGTGTGTGACTGCGTGTGTATGACGATGTGATTTAGCAGAATCTATCCCAGTCCGTGCGGTGTCAACATAGGAGGAAAAGGGTCTGGTGGGATTAATTGATTCGGGATGAGGCAGAAAGGTCAGGGTTAGGTTAAGGTGTATGTGGATGCAGATGGCTGTCTCTGCTGCAGCCTTAGGCTTCTTCCTTGACAGCAGAAGAGACTGGCAGACAACAGCAGAGACTAGGAGACTGGCAGACAGCCTAGCAGAGCGGGAAATGGCAGTGGAGTCCGGAAAGACAGTAGTTGAGTCTGGGGAGACTGGCAGAAGGAAGTGGAGGGTGGGGAGACTGGCAGCAGGCAGAGGAGAGCAAGAGAGACTGGCAGACAGCAGAGCAGAGCGGAGCGGAAAATGGCAGTGGAGTCTGTAAAGGCAGTAGTTGAGTATGGGCAGACTGGCACAAGGTCAGCAGACTCTGGGGAGACTGGCACAAGGTCAGCAGACTCTGGGGAGACTGGCACAAGGTCAACAGACTCTGGGGAGACTGGCAGATGGTAGGGGACTCTGAGGAGACTGGCAGAAGTTAGTGGAGCGTAGGGGGCCGTCAAATGGCAGCAACTCTTGGGAAACTGTCAGGCGTCAGCAGAGACGAGCAAATGGCAGAGAAGTCTGAGGAGACGGCAGCAGAGACTGGGAGACGGCAGCAGAGACTGGGAGACGGCAGCAGAGACTGGAGAGAAGGCAGCAGAGACTGGGAGACGGCAGCAGAGACTGACACGGCAGCAGAGACTGGGAGACTGGCAGAAAGCCGAGAAGACCGGGAAATGGCAGCAGAGACTGGGAGACCGGGAAATGGCAGTGGAGTCTGTAAAGGCAGTAGTTGAGTATGGGCAGACTGGCACAAGGTCAGCAGACTCTGGGGAGACTGGCACAATGTCAGCAGACTGGGGACTGGCACAGTCAGACTCTGGGGAGACTGGCACAAGGTCAGCAGACTCTGGGGAGACTGGCACAAGGTCAGCAGACTCTGGGGAGACTGGCAGATGGTAGGGGACTCTGAGGAGACTGGCAGAAGTTAGTGGAGCGTAGGGAGACTGGTAGCAGAGAAGGGCCAATGGCACTGGAGTCTAAAGAGACTGGCAAAAGGCAGCGACTCCTGGAAAACTGACAGGTGTCAGCGGAGACGAGCAAATGGCAGAGAAGTCTGGGGAGACGGCAGCAGAGACAGCAGAGCATGAGTGTAGAGAAATAGCTCTTAGTTTACGAGACGCCGGGAAAGCAAACATGCCATGTCTGCCCAATGAAGAGCTCACCTGCTCAGTTTAACCAGGAATTTTCTAGTTACGCAGCAACGCACGCGATCAGGAGCGATAACGGTTCTGTCTCCAATGGTCCAGCACGGTGTCTGGATCGGGGAGTCCCCACGATGACAAAGGCTGAGAACACAGAAATAATACACAATGCAATGGTTAAACGCATTAACACTTCCCTCTCTGGCAAAACGCTTTGGAATTTAATATGCATTCTCGTACCAAAAGGAAGAAGGAAAAATCTCTGCAGGCTGCTGATTAACTATACATCATACAGGGCTGACTCCTATTAAAGTATACAATATACAGGGCAGGCTCCTTAATTGAACTATAAATTTATAGTTAGGTCAGAGGTTCAAATGCAATTTAACAAAGTTTTACCTCACTGCCTGAGTGATAGATAAATGGAACAGCCTCCCAGTAGAAGTGGTAGAGGCTAATTTACACACGCATGCGAATATATATACCGCTCCTGAACCCCGTTTCATTATTTGAGCGGTTCTGGTGCCGCCGGTACTTATCCTGCAGCCCCTTCATGCGGCCATAGCTTTTAATAATATTTGACGTTCATTTTATCAGTAAAGCTGCCAAGGCATTGTCATTTCTTATCCTATAGCGCCCTAGTGTGGACATATTGTGATTGCACCCCGTTTTTAAAGCGCTGCTGCACAGGGTGTAGATTTGGTGTAATCTGTGTCTAGAATGGCTTTTGTGACATTTAATGAGCAGCAATGTCCTGCATATGCTTATTTAGCTGTTATATTACTACCTCACAGACCCGACGAGCAAAAGAAAATGAGTAAACCACATATATCATCTTGGAACACTCAGCTACGATCCGCCACGTCAAAACAGCCTGATCCGGTCGGCCATCTTGGGACACCTAGTTGCGATCCGCCATCTTATAACACCCGCAGCCCGTCGGCCATCTTGGAACACCCAGGTGCGATCCGCCATCTTGGACCTCCCTGATTCCGTCGGCCATCTACCCTGTTGCAGTGCGCAATCTTAGAAGACTGTAAGCTTGCGAGCAGGGCTCTCTGCACCAAATGTATCGGTTTGTCTTAGTCTGTCAATGCTTGTCTTGTCACATGCCTTGAATTTATGTATTGTATTAAGCGCTGCGTAAACTGTTGGCGCTATATAAATAAAAGAGAATAAGATAGGATTAATTAGGTTAAGTGTTTGTGTATTTTATTAGCTCGCACATCTAACGTGTTTATAACATTAAATAAAAAAACATAGGCCCCGGTGGACTAATATTAAAGCCCTTGTGTAGCAATGAGAATTTCCTCTATAATTTTATATTTAATGATTTATATTGCGCTCAGTCGGTCCTGCTTTTTGTCCACAGGGGGGCAGCATATCCCACCTACAGCCTGCAGTGCCGACTTTCCGCTAGCAGGTGGCGCACATCTTTTGGATGCAGCGGAGTGTGGGGAGACTGGCAGACGGAAGAGGAGTGTGGGGAGACTGGCAGAGGGCAGA
>VKOC01015343.1:0-24625 GCA_009364415.1 Spea multiplicata | reverse complement strand
GTTAAATAAAGTTGAAAAAAAACCCTGATGTTTTTATTTAAACCCTGTGCGGCCGCAGACCTGTAAGGCCGGCCTTGGTGGGGACTTCCTGGCCCCCTAGAGTGGCGGACCTGGTCGCAGTTGCAGTGGGCTTAAGGGGAAGGTGCCCCTTATGCCCTGCGTTAATGCGGCCGTAGGTAGGGTAGGGGCCTGGAGCTGCAGCTCCATCAGCCCCTAAGTCAATGCGGCCCTGCCGTGGCCTGGCCCACCGGGCAAATGGCCGGTGTGCCCGATGGCCAGTCCGGGCCTGCTGGTAACATTTACATAACCCCACTGAACTCCCACCTCCAGAAGTGGGCCGATTCAAGTCAGACCGGCCACGTTTGAGGAATTTCGGAAGGCCCTGGGGGGACAATTGTCAACCTGCCCACAGCTTTATACTGTATTTTCTTATGCCAAACCATGTAATCTGCCAACCGAGAAGCAAGTAAGGCCATATGTGTACCAGGCATGTATACTGCCATACCCTCATACCCTTATGAGATCAGACAATACCTCTAATAAACTATATAAAGATTTCCATTCCAGGAACCCCTAGGACAAAAGAACACTCTTACGACACTCTTACCAAAATGGTTTTGAAACATTGGCAGATCATACTAAAAACAGCATCGGCATGAGTGGGTAGCATCAAATGTAAGCGCTCCCTTTATCCCCACTAGGGCATTCTTTAAACAAACACTTACATTTGGTCTTATTGAATATCTGGTTTTGATATTAACCCAATGGAGTAGAGACACCCATAGAAGTGACACACATATTCCAGGGCTGCAGGCTGCATTACACTAAAGCGGAGGGTTTTTTTGAAAAGGTGATTGTGGTGGTTTTACCACCATAGCAGCCAATGGTATGGTCCACCGGGCTTGAACTCTCTAAAGACACATCACACATCACCATACAAGCACGTAAATACATATATTGAGCTCTATATTGAGATCTGTTAGGGACCCTAAAAACCTCTAGCCATGTCTACTGTTTTGTAGTTATCGCCCATTGTGACCGACGGATATGTGTACAGATTCACTACATTATGATTGTACGCAAGCTGAAGCAGCAATTTCATCTGTTGATCATTAACAGCCCAAACCTGTTAGCCCTGAAATAACAAGTGGTCTGTTCCAGAAAAATCTAGAACAGAACACAGAACCCCCATAGAATGTTGACATGTAAACTTGTATTTGACTTGTCACTTGTCATATGTAATCACCTAAAACAGCAACATTTTTTAAGTGACTGGCAAGTGAAACTTTAAAACCTCGCAAAAAGGTTACCTAATAAAAAGAAACCAGTGTTTGTAGCATTTTTTCAGTTAAACGATTGTAGCCGAAGGTTCCTCACCTCGGGGAGGCCAAATAACAGAGCAGTCCTAGTCATCTCGTGTAACTTTCATTCCTTTCTTCTAGTTTATGTGACGGAACAAAACAAGGAACAAAAAGAACTAATGTATACAATCTGCTTACACTGGTTTTACCACTTTTAATACCAGATGAAATACAATACACACTTGAATCTTTTACTATTCTTCAGTTCACGAGAGTCAGCCAACAAGTTCATTTAAGTCACAGAGACTCGAGTCCTTATTGCTGACTGAGGGTCTTGGCAGCTGCGGATTATAAAGAACCGGACAGCCACTGCTAGTAGCCAAGAACTCATTTAACAGACAGCATGCTTCATTTATTACTTTCTGTCCAAAACATTTACAGAATGGACCTGCGTAGAGATAAAAGGGAGCATAGAAATGATCGAGCCAGTAAATGCTGGCTAAAATCCCTGTTACCCTAGTGGTTATATCTTGTACTGCAAGTGAAACTCATGGAAAAGCTTCAGGTAGTGCCCCATATTCTTCAAAACAAAGCAACGCCAGTCTCTTGGATGCCCTTTTTCCTTAAAAAAAAACAAAAAAACCCCAAAACACTCAAGACCAACTTTGTTAGGGACACCTATAAACTGACAGGTTAACCCCCCATGTACCGCTAGCTTACCTTTCCAAGTCCTTTCCCTGCTTTCGGACTGTACTTATACCCAGCAATAGAGTGTTTACAGAGATATAAATTCCAAATATTATATAAATTATTAATATAAATATTAAAAAAGGTATTACCCTAACTCTTTCTGGATTGTAAAGTTTTTGAGCACCCCCCCCCCCTCTCACCTATGGTTTCTGTATGTCCAAATTGTTATGTTATGCAATACTTATGTCCTGTTGGTTTACCTATTGTACAACGCTACAGAATAAGATGGCACTCTATAAACCATTAAACAATAATACACCGTATCTCCCTTTAGTTTAATGATATCATTCAAAAGCTAAAACTTAGTGTTCAATCCATAGGCTCGAAAGGGTTAAGGAATCATGTTACGTGATGCGATTCCCAATCACTGTGCTCAGCACGTGCATAGCATCAAAGGTACAAACATGTTTTCAGCAACAACCGGGAGTTTTCTATAGGGCCGTTTCTGTATAGTAAACACAGAGTTGTTTTTCTAAAAACATGATGTCTACGTACATTTTTTTTTTCCGCCCGACCATTTCTTTCGTTAAACACGATGCACGCTATGAAGACAACAAAACAGAGAGGTCATTTACATTGGCACACGTGGGATTAGATTTCTCGCCGTCTCTGTACTGTATATTGTAACATCGTTCTTGTGTCAGTGATACTCATTTCTAATGTGCAGCACCTGGTTGCGAATTCATTAAGTTGTAATCAGAACGAATGCGTGGTTTTTAGCGGCATAATTATAATAGTAAAAAAGTATTCTAGATGAACCATGTTTTTGTTCTCACTGATTAGGATACACAAACTCTCCTGTTTGTTTTACTGTGATTAGCTACTCTAACTACCCTCAGCCAGCATCTTTTACATACTCCTAAGCTTTGACCCTCTCTTTGCTGTCAGGTAACTCTAATCATCCTCAGGCAGCCGAGGGTGGAAGGAGCTACAGTTCAGCCATTAAGCGCCCAGCTGTGACCCACTCACTGCATCAGTTTCACACACACACGATACACACACACACACACACGAGATACACACGAGATACACACACACACACGATACACATGTAGCCAGACGTCAGCTACCCCAAAGTTGCAGCACAGGATGCAATTCTCTTCTATGGTCTGTTTACTGCCTCCAGACCCGGATGATGCCTTGTGTATGTGTAAAAACATACGTTATCAACTTTTAAATTGTGGCAACATTATCCGGTATCACTCAGCAAAGCAGAAAGCTCATTTGTAGGAATTGCAAGTATGAAGACCGAAAATGATTTCCCTGTCCATAAGAGCTTACAGTCTAAGTGCCATCTTATGAAACAAACTACATTACACTTCCACAATGCGGTTCACTAACAACAACAACCCATCATTTAATAATGGAATTTTAAAAAATAAGCAAAAAAGAAAAGCTTCACTGTGATTCAACCCTTGGAGACTATAGATGGACAGCTGGGTAGAGAGTAGAGTTAATTTTCATAGTGCCCCCCATTAACATTCCAGATGTATGGACTAGAAGACATATTTATACTTTACTGTGGGTTTTATTTTCTATGACTGGTGGAGATGATTTATAAATGTGTCACTGGCACAAAATGACCATAAATTAATACTAAATCATTTTCTATGACCAGTTAATTTCATTCATATTTAAATTTCCAAGGTAATGCCCTGATCTGATCAGTATCTTTTCATTATATAGAGACAATACATCATGCAGCCTTTTACAATGGAAGCTACTTTATATATATATATAATGACAAGACATTTAAACATAGAGGTATAAGCACCCATAATGTCTGTTTTGCTTGATAAAAAGTTAATTAAAAACAGCCTTATACCTTATTAACATATTACATTATTATCATTATTAACATATCACCAGACCTGAACCAAATCCCCCCGCCCATACACTATTACACTCACTATTTTAAATGACTAAAGAGGCATAATGTCATTTTACTTTTATTATATAGTTTTTTTTAATTACGTTTAGCATAGTATCGTGCCCCCTCATGTGCCCTCCAAACTGAAACGCATTGCTTGATAAGGAAGAAAGGGTGAGAAAAGGGAAAGATAGTAAGGAAATGGAGAGATAAAGAGGAGAGAGAATTTGTCAAGACAGAGATGGGGGATAACAAGAAAAAGAGGTAGACGGAATGAAAGGGGTGAGATAAAGACGAGAGGTTGGGAAAGGTTGGCAAGATAATGAGAAAGGGGAGAGAATGGGACAAAGGGTGAGATTAAAAGAAAGAAAAAGGGGAGAGATAATGAGACATGGGAGAGGTGAGATGAAGGGGAGAAAAGGAGAGCTAATGGGAGAAAATGAAAAGGAAGAAATGATGAAGAGGAGTAGCGCTAAAGAAAAAAAGGAAATATAAAAAAGGGGAATGATAGGAGAAAAGGTGAGAAAGAGGATAGAAAAGGGAGAGATAGAAGGAGAGAGAACAAAGAGAGTTCAAGAGGAGAGATGCAAAGGGAGGGAGATTAAAGGAAGAGAAAGAGGAGGGGAGATGAAGTGAAATGGGAAAGGGGAGAGAGAGTCTGAGTATGTGTTTTAAAAGTGTTTGTATGTTAGGGCTAGAATGTGTGTGGATTCATGGGCAAGTGTACGCCATGAGGTTTATGTGTAAGGGTAAGCGTGAATGTACGTGTGTATGCATGGGTTTATGGAAAGACATTTGTAAGGTTAGAGTATGTTTGTGCATTTTATTAGTCTATCCATTACCGTTACTGTTTTGGGTCTAAAGGTTATAGAATGAATAAAGGGTATGTGAGAGTCTGAGAAGAGACCGCTGTAGGTGTATTAATCTGAATGCCCAAGTCTATCATCCGTGTACCAATATTTGTTAGTTTAGAATTCTAATTATTTGGACAGTGGTGGCAATTCACATGTTTATTTTAATATCCTGAGTGCACACATACTGTGTACAATAAAGTATATCGCATACAATGGACTTTATTGATTAGTTTAACAACGGTGCTATTTTGGGGTCTTCCTCTTTGTCAGGTTTGAATGACACATGAATATATTCATACTACCATAGGAAATCAGAGGCTTTTCAAACGTATGCCAGCTGTTTGGGATTTAATTTTCCTGCATGTTTCAAGTGACAGAGGTCACAATAGTTTTTGAAGAAAATATCAAACATGACTAACTAGCATTGGGTGTTGAAATAATTGAAAGATAACGATGTTATTGTCTAGCATTACTGTATATACAACATTTGCATTTTTAACACTTTTCATTGGTTGAATTTAAACTCCAGAACAACTCAGGGACAACGTACATCGTTTCCATGTTTATGCAAGGGTTGCTTTAACTTGAGTTACAGTGTGACCTGAAGAAGAAGTGCATAGTAAACTATAAACACAATCTAGAAACAATTATGGCATTTTTTTCAGATGATTTTTTAAAATGTAGCTTGTTTGCCTACAATTGTTTTCAGTAATGCATGATCTGAAGTAGGGTAAACTTAAGTAGGGTTTATAATATTGTCAGAACACAAGTGCAAAATAAAACATGCCCATGATCTATGTTTCATATATGCCAATAACTATCTGTATAGCTATCTTCAAATGTACATTATTACAAATCACTGACAATATCTATTCATTTACCAATATCACACAGATATTGAGAAAGACTGCATCTTACAGAAGGTCTTATCCACATGCGCAGAATTTGCTCTTTGAAATAGACGTCTTAGAATGGACACCAGCTTTTCTGAGTGGTGAAAACACATTTATGTGTCACAGATAAAAAGATTGACGATTTCCTGACCCAAAGGGCCTTCAAAACTTAGGAGAGCCACCGAAATGTTTACCATTCAGATTTAATGTAGTAATTATATAAACTTGATCTTTATCGGGATGCTGAAAAAGATCTATAAATTTACCTTTAATGACAATTGACAATTTATACATGTTGTGAACTGTGTCTTAAGATGCATTACAACCATATGTCACGTCTACTTTATCTGAACGAAAAACAGCAGTACCTTATGGATCACTTTTGTGCATTGCTTATTTTACACACGTAGAAACGTACAATTCAATGGCAGATCTATTTACATCTATTCATGTAATCGGATTTCCCTTTTTTTTTAATTTACTCATCCATCGTCCATGTTAAAGATATACTTTATCATGCAGACTCAATAAGTGAGAAAAACCCATGTATAGGGTATATATATTGACAGAATCAACGATCACTTCCTTCGGTTAGACGGTGTTGCTGAAATGCTGCAATACGATGGCATTCAGCAGCACCAAAACTAAAGGTCAGGGTGCCATGTACATTCACCATATTGAAAGGTATCATGCCTTTCACAACAAGGCGATACCCCTTCTGCTGGCCCACGGTACAAAAGGTTCCAAGACCCTCCTGAGACATCTTACGCTCCCCCTTCAGGCTGATCACCAGTACTGCCATCAGCAATGTAAGGCAATGAAACCCTGCTTACTGATCACTCTGATCATTAAAATATAAAAAATAAGAAAAAGGAAATAGTAAAAATGTGAAAATAATTCAAAACTTAAAGGAATTTAAAAATAGACTCCAGTAATATCCAGATAATGTAAAATAAACTAAAAATATGCATTTAAAAAAATGGTTTTGAATGTAGGGACATTTTACTCCATAATAAAATACTGAGGCAACACTAATACCTTACAACCTGATGTATTTTACCAACTAGACAGCTTCCTCAAAGATGGAATAAATATGAATAAAAAAGTGATTCAACACTGTGTCATGAAATTGCTTTTTTTCTGTAAATATTCTCCTTTTTAATTGCTGCTTGTTGGTGGCACAGCATAGTTTGTGTTATCGGGAGGTTTGCACGGTGTACAACTCGGATATTAACCCCTTCCGTACCGGCATTTGCATACTGCGTCTTCACTTGAAGACCGCAGTATGTTTTTAAATATTTCAATTCCGTGATCGTGATTCGCTGAAAAGCGATCACGTGCACGGAATTGAGGGGGGGTGGCTGCTACTGATCGCTGGGAACACCCAGCGGTCAGTATCAGCCGCCCCTCGCGATCCCAGCGTTCAAAGCGACGCTGGATCGCGTAAAGGCTGTGACGTACCTGGTACGCCCTGGTCTGCCGGTGACCCGTGACCCGGAAGTACCAGGTACGTCCCGGTCTTGAAAGGGTTAAACGGTCTAATGAGGTTTTATCGCTAGCAGGGAGGAAATAGTAGAATGCGGCAAAAAGCTGGTTTGCTTTTTTTTCAACCCCTTAAAAAGGGGTTAACGGAAGCATTATTTAAACACTAATCTTGTGGTGCCACTGGGTAGGCGTATGCAAATAAGGGAAAAACAAGCCTTATGCCTTGTCTAGTGAGGGCAGACTAATGTTTAATAACCCTCCTGCTACCCCCTTTGTTTTAAGAGGAAGGGTTTTCTCATTACCCTTACCCCACCTTTGGGGTTATGTTTGCTAAGTGTATTTCATGAACCTCTCAAAGCCTCAAGTATTAAGCCGAAATCCCAACTTCATGCCGACGAGTCCCATAAAGGACAAACAGGTGTCCATGAGTGTGATCTGGTTTCTACACCTCGTTCCCAAGGTTAGGCTTTATCACACGCCAGGAGATTCACATATGCAGCAAATAGCTGGGGGGGGGGGGGCAAATGCATATCAGGGAATTCGGCATTATCACCCCATACGTTTGGCAAGGAAGGCATCACATACATTTCTCAGTTCATACGATGGCTGGAATGTCCCTTTAATTGATGGCGCCTTACTTGTTCAGCGAGACACTGCTTTTTAGGAGTGCAAAGAAAATGTATTTATTTATTCTTCTGTTCCGATTTTCTTGTTCGTCAGGAAAGGCAATCCTGCAACGGGAGGTTGCTCAAGTTGTTTGGAGATGACCCTTGAAACCACATTTAAAAAAGGTGGATAATGCCCTTTGTCCTTGGAGTTAAAGAAGCAATTTAAATATTTTCCCTACCAGCATTATAAGTCTTTTACCACCAACACTCTTGTCAGACATTTGTCAGCAGCTCTTCTGAAAGTACAAATCAGATTGCTGTATTAACACACATTTCGTTAAGAGTCATTTACTCTGAATAATAGGTATTAGTGTTCTAAGAGCATTATCCGACGTGAGCTTAACAAACAAAGAAATACCCTTTTTTTGGGAAAGTTATGAGCAGATGGCATGTCATATTTTGTAAATCAGTTTCTTCTCCTGCCAGTATATTGATTTCAAAGTGTGTGGTTTAGATACTGTACGGTAGCTTTATTATATTCATTTTTTTTTAAATCTACATACAGTTTTGGTTTAAAACCATCAGTAATTCAAAGAATAACAATCACAAAAACAGCTCTCCCAAAACTGGTGTATCCAGAGAACGTCTGTTTCCATAACTACCAACCTCTATATATCCATCATGTTATCTTGATGAAGAAGAAGAAAAAAGATAATTACAATCACTACAAGGCTAGAGACTTGATCACTTAGGCAGCGAAGAAAAATGACAAGCAGGAGCGATATCTTGTAGTTTCATAGTGTATTGCATATTACATAAAAGAAAATTGTAACAAGGATGCTATTCACTGCTGTACACTATAAAAAAATGTAACTTGAGTTTCCTGTATCTTCTGCTGAGAAGTTGATATATCCCAGAAAGCAGCTGTTCCATGCCATCACGATTAGTGGTGCATTCAAAGGCTTTCCAAATATCTGCAACATATTTTAGAAATTATACTAGGAAGAGGAAGAAGGAGGTGACTTCTAAAAGTACCCAAAGCATAGAGGCATAGTTGCCTACATTTACTAAGAACATTCCAGGGAACCTTTGCAGCACAGCTATAAATTACATACTTGAGAATTTACAACATCCACTTCAAAGCCTCCCCTACTCTGCCCAACCCACAAAATTAGCATAACATAATCAAATAGTAAGACGGTCACTGAGGGTGGTACAGCATAAATCCTATCTTTATACACTGAGCCTAAAGGTGGTACACCAGAGCTCCCATCGTTATATAATAATCCAGACACAGATGATGGTACAGCATGACTCCTATCATTATGTAGCCATCCAGACATTGAGGTTGGTACAGCACGAGTCCTATCATTATATAGTGATAGAGACACAGATGGCATAGAATACCTCCTATCATTATAGAATGAGCCACACATTTATTGTGGTATACCATAACTGCCATCACTATATACCAAGTCAGACATTGATGGTACTACAGCATAACTCCATCGTAATTTTCATTTGCATTTTTTGTTTACTTTTTCACTCTCGCTCACACTCTCTTATTTGCACACACTCCTTTGAGCGCTCTCACTATTATTCATGCCCTCTCACTCAAGCTCTGTTACAATCTTACGTATTCTCTGTCACATTTTTTCTCTTGCTCTCCCTACCTTTTCTGCTGACCGCTTCTGTGTACCCGACTCCTTTCCTGTAGCTTCACTTCTTTTTGCCTCTTCTTCATTTGTCCTCCTCTTCCTGACACCAGCTCTGCTGACCAAGACCTTACGGAGCACCTCCTCAAAGGGTATAAGAGGGTATGCATGGAGACTTCGCCCCTTTGAGTAAGTACTATGGAAGGCCTGGTCAGGAGAAAGCAGAGACTAGGTAAAGTTAGAGTTGCAGTCGGGACAGTTGGCAAGTATGATATAGGTAGGTTGAAATTTTTATATTTATATTTTAATATGACACATTTAAGGGACACCCCAGCCAACTCTAATGCCTATACATTGTTTTCTCCATCCTTGTATTGCATGGGGGAAATAATCCTTGGCATAATCCTTTATATACATTTGCCTCTTTCTACACCACTTTGCTCCTTAGCTTGCAGGAGATGGCCAAACACATCTACTATGCTACTACTAATAGAAGTCTACTATGCATCTACTGGTTACATTGCGCAGCCAATTACCAGAGATCTAAAAATTCTAGTCTTAAGGAATCAAATGCCATATGGGTTCTATAAGACCACATTTCAGTTCCCTGTATACGTGGGATCAAGTTTTTTTTGTTTACTTATTTTAAGCTACTTTAAAGTAATTAAAGAAATATATTGAAATTTAATTTAAACATATTTCTGAGGGACAAATCAATAAAACGCTGAAATCAAAGGGATATGTGTGAAAGATGCTGATAAAGGCATTATGGACAATTACTATAAATGCTTTGTGACAATTAATTTTACAAATGAAATACCTCTTAACCACTTGCGTCCAAGAGACATAAAATCAGACAGGTCCTCAATAATGTGCCAATGGGAACGCACTGCTTAATTTGAAGCAGGAAGTAATCTTGCAACTGCATTTATTAGCTACACAGTTAGAAAACCATTAAGTTTCTATGAGGATGATAAAATTAATTGATCACTTCCTATCTGTAATTAATAACTTCCTGCTTTTATCAAATTACCAGTAAATTCCTCCACTGAAAGCAGTTTTTTATCAAGTTTTAAAAGCCAAACTTAAGAAAAATAAAATGTTGGATAATTTAGTATCGCAGTCAAGAATATATTATAGGTATATTATAAGAATAAAGCAGTAGGACTTAAAAGTGCCTCTTAGAACGGTTTGAAAACTTTTCTGTGCCATCACAGCAACATTAGAAAGCAGGAACAAAAAGGCATTACAAAAAATGGATACATGTCAACACGATTGTTAATAAGGAAAATAGATCTAGCCATACTAATTCAAGAGGGAATGGGGTACTTAGTCAAAGGTGATATATTTTATCACTTGAAGGTTTAAAAAGCACTTGGGTCATACCATCAATGCAGTTTTTGAGCATTAAAAAACATGAGACAAAAAAATATTCCTGAAGCTTTAGTATTTTTTTTTTAAGTGGTCTGAATCTAATTTTTCCAGCTCTGACAGCCACGAAAGGTATCTCTAGACTGGTTCAGGAAAATGTCCCCCGTTTCCTATTATGTCTCTGTGAAAACTACATTGGAATGTTACGGTCTGCCAAAGTAGGAAGTTATTACCCTCTTCCCAGGTTCTACCTGCACCGTTTCATCAGACTGCACACAAGTCTCGAGGGGTAGGTTGGCAAGACACCACCTGTGGTGAAAAAAAGCAAGATGGCAGAAGATGTATTATTGAGGAAAACAGGAGAATTCAGAGATTATCTTTCAACAAACATTGAGGAAGACACCAGCATTAGCAATATTATGCAATAGGCTCTGAATGATCATTAAACTTCAGGGATCTTTGACCTCTGTCAGCCCAAATAATAAATGGTAGTAGGAAGAAGTATGATTAAACACTTGGTATATGTGCTATTAAGTTTCAATTTCATCATTGGAACCAAACCTGTTTGATTCAAATCTGAGTGATTTTGTTTTAAAGCTTTGCAACTATAATTGTATTGTTTTTTTTAAACCACTATCACTAAAAACAGTTTTAAAAAGAGTAATTTTCTGTTTTCACAAGCTTTCAGAAAGTATAATTGTGGCTTTGTATATGTTTTCTAGCCTGTTATCTTGGTCCAGTCTAATAGACAAATACAAAGTTCTCATCACACCGCCTTACAGTAAGAACACCAGAATGTCTTAATCTCAATGACCAGGAGGAATATTTGTTTAATTGGGCTCTATGGGTCACAATCATCTCATTGTGGTGCTTGGAATGTCACTAAAATATCAAGTCTTCAATGGTGGCTTCCTGATCTGCAGATAAAGATTTTTGGACAACCTGAAACAATATCTGCTAATAATAAATTGTAATATAAATAATATTGTAATATTACATTACTTTTAAATAAAATATCTCCAATTCAATTATGTATTATAAACATACTTAAGCAAAAGCTGTAACGGTAGTCATTCCCTCCTAATACTTTTAAAACCTAAATGAGTTTGTAATTAAAAAAAGAGCAATTACACTTCAAAGTGGCAAAAGTGGTGCAAATACCAATAAACAGATCATGCTGATTGCTCCACTTTGCACTACAATGGTTCTTTATATGTAATCCCTATTGTGCCTACAGGCCACTCCACAAGCCTATAACCCCCATTAGCTCACACACTAATTGCACTGCTAATTACAGTGGCTTTTTATCTCTTCATTATCTGGGCCTATTACTTCATTTGTAAACATTACATTAGAATTTAAACTCACACCTAGTGCACCATGTTTCCACAAGATACTGTGGCCGAACATAGCCCCTTGTTCTGCTACAGATACTGAGTTTTAAAAAATGGTAACAATTAAAAACAATACTTAAAAACTTAATAGAAGCAAAAAATACAGCACTTAATATTACCCAAAAGAAAAAAACACACAGACAGGGGGGGAACGATCAGGAGCCAAACCCACACACCAATAAGTAAAAAAAACAAAATAATAATAATTACCAGTCTTATGTGTTTAAATAAAAAAAAATGTATATAAACAATAAACTGGTACCATAACCAATAAATGACAAAGCTGCTAGTCTTGAATAGTACACGTTCTCCTACAGGTAGAGAAAGCCTACAAAGATAAACACAAACTGAAAACAAGAGACAGCGCTTGGATAAATGTAAAAACACCACTGGTAATGACTGCGCCTGCCCAGGCTTGCGCCAAAAAAACAAGCAGGACGCGTTTCGTTTGCACTTCCTCAGCTGCAATGGGCGCCCAGTGGTGTTTTTCTTTTAGAGATATATATATTTATTATAATATTAGTATATATTATTTATTTTTTGGTTCTCCCTGTATATTCATTGTTTTAACCCCTAGTGGGGCAGGCTGAACATCACTCCACTGCTCTTGTTTTATTGATATATTTGTACCCAGTTATTGAGGTCTTTTATATATATATTTTTTGTCTTTGTATTTCTTTTATTTAATATATTGTATTTTTTTGTCTTTGTATTAAACATATTGTTTTACATTTATCCAAGCACTGTCTCTTGTTTTCAGTTAATACTTAAAAACTTGTTAAAATGTCTCTAAATCTTAATCTAAGATTGTCTAAATGCCGCACAAATGGTCGATAAGTTTCACAGACAAGGCCTTGGTGGTTGTCCCCCCCCTGCCAAAGGCAATTGCCCCCTGCCAGCAAGGCAGGCATTAACTAATGACATGTGATATTATGATAGCAACCCTTTGGATCTGCACAGCGGGATACACTTAAAATTCACAGATAAGGCCATGCTTAGGTTGAGATGGAAAAAAGGAGGCTGGATTCAATGACAAATACAAGAAAAATGGATATAAAGCTGTTTTAGTCCAAGAAATGGTGGCATCTTTAGGGCATACATTTTATTAGACGAACATATAAAACCATGTAGAGTCACATAAGCTTTAGGGGCTTCAGATGGAAAGAAATTACTTCTGAGATCCCGAAAGCCTATGAGACGTACGTGACTTCTGTTTCTACTTTTTTTTAATTGCAATCTATTGGAGGATGGCTACTTAACTACTTATGATAAAAATCATCTCCACGGTGTGGCGCTGAAAGGTCTTTCAGAAAGAGTATATTTCAACAGACCTTGTCCAAGCCGAATGTAACGTTACAAGATAAAACAAAACCAGTATGACCATACATAGAGAGAACATTTTTGGTTTTGTTTAATGTTGGAAATGGTGGCTTTTGTAGAGAAGGGCAATGCTATGCCAACCAGGAATCAATTTAGGGCTTTGCCAGACCCTGGCCACGCTTGCCAAACCCAAGTACAGATTAAGTTGGACTTTCCAGAGAACACCAGAGTCTTTGCGAGCACCTAGAGGTACAGAGACTCACAAAAACAGAAGGGGAGGAGATGTAGCCATTTCAGATCTGGCTTGTGTTCTTTTCTTCATTCTGTATAACAATATATCTACGTCTAGAATATAAAATACAGCAGCAAGGAAAGATAGTTAATGGAATCAATTCTTGTTAAATATGGTAGTTTCTGCAAAGGGTGAGTTGAATAATATATATTTGAAAACAATATATGAAGCAGAATATGCTACAGAGCGTTCAGTATCGTTAAGCCTTAAGTTTACTTATTTATTCTTCATTGTTCTAAATAGAAATATTTGTTTCCGGGTATTTCCTATTTCCATATTTTACATATTCATACACGGTATATTTGCAGAAAAACTGCCCAATGGTGAAAAATGATCTCCAAAGAAGATGTTGATTCACAGGGACCAGTTGTTCTGCGTCAACAGAAAATGGAAATGCAAACAATGCAAAGATGTCAAGGTAGAGGTTATCAAACCAGATCAAGAACTGATATAACTTTACACCAGACTTGTTTGATCAGTCATCACCATTAGCTTAAATTAGTGATGCTTTTGTCTTGTCCTAAACACAGTTAATTTAATATTTTAAAAGAGTAAACGTACTTCATGACCCTGCATTACATGGTTAGAAGCAGTCACGACTAAGAATACATTAAATATAAGGTGCTAGAGGCTGTTTGTAAGAGCTTGAACTGTCTCATTCACAAATGCCCCATCACAACCCAAACAGCCCGCAAGAGTCATAACAGTGGTTATGTATGTGTGGTGTTAGCGTTGGATACACTTGCACTGCAATATGTATATATTGGTATAGTGTGATAAAGTGTATATCGGTGCTTGTGTATATGTTAAGGCAGTTATGTGTATGTATAAGGGAAATATGATAAATTTGTGGCCACCACTACAAGTCTGTGGTTGCATTGGTCCCAAACTGAAAAATCCTTTGAGAGCCAATGGTTAATTCTGGGCACATGATCGAGATATAAAAGTTGTATTTCAGGTAGCATAGGTTATGCCTGGAAAGCGGTCTTGGCAACAGACTGACTGGATCATTCCATTCATCAATATGAATATTAACCCCTATAAATACATAGCATCAGTCCAGCAGGTTACTTTTCTTCTCATTTCTTCTACGCAATTGAGACCAATTCATGCTATTTACAAAAAACATTTGTTTTATGACTTTAGACGAAATGCTTATTGCATATTGGCACGTTTAATAGCTTTACTATTGTGTTTCACAGAAACATCTGCCTCTATTAAATATGTCCAGGGCATCTCATGCAAATTGTCCATCGTTTCCCATGAACATTCAGTTTCGATCACACCGGAATCTTACTTCCACTCTAAGTAGGACAACGGAACACAGGACACCAAAGGTTCTCCTGTAAATTTACTCCTAGAACTAGCCGAAGGCAGACAACTTAAAACATACGAGACAGAGAGAAATAACGAAAAGGTAATTTTGACGATGATTAAAGAAAAAAATAAAAATAAATAAAGCAAGTTTTATATCCGTGGAAGAATTAGTATTACAGATCACATTGAATGTGAAATAAAAAAAAGGTTCATGTATGGAACTTGAGATGTCGGTTTTCAAGATCTAAAATTTCCTTTTATTGGAATTTTGAAATAAATTGTATCTTTTTGTTTCCAATATGTCTATGTATAATTAATTATTTTTTTTTACTTTAGGGTGTTAGCTTCTTAAATACTTTGTATCAAAGATCTATTTTGAGAAACAAAAAGACAATTCAGGAGCGGTTTTTAGACACAGAGGCATTTCCTTGCTACACGTTCACATTTAGTTCACTGAAACGATCAACATCTGGACTACTGTATATAGCCCTAGGTAACGTTACAAGAAGCTGGAGGTCTGAACAGGATACATTTAATCTTTTCTGAAGGTATGATGTTCTGCCAAGATAAACTTCAGAGCAGAAACATATTTTATTTTGAGAAGTCTCACAGTCAGGTGTAAGGAAATTCCTAGCTGTACAGCAGAGAAAGGACACAGACGGTCCTCGTACTTACATCAGGTTAGGCTCCAGGAAAAGGTGATGTAAGATGAAACTGAGTCAAATCTGATTTTAACATATAAAATATATAAATTGGGTTATGTCCCTGACCGAAGGTTTAATTTCTTTTCTTTTCTTGCGGGAGTGTCCATCATACGTTAATTAAATAAATTAATCAGCATGAGAATGGGTCTAACCCATTGATGATAAATATAGAATGAGGATGCCCCTCTCTCCACATCTACTGCTGGAGTTTTAATGAAATGTTTTCTCCAAGAGAGAAAAATAGCTTTTTTTTTTGGAAACATTCTTTCCTCTGAATGTTCTGCATAGCATGTCGTGGAACAAAGCAACAGGCAATGAATCAAACTTGTCAAGTGTTGGTGGACTGGTGGGATGTTGTCAATGGTGCGTGCTGCGATGGTGAGGAACCACCATGGGCTTCTTTCTTTAGGATACAGAGAGCATTGGTGTTGATAGAAAAACACACAAAGTTCTGATTGATTGATAAAGCTCTGTGGGGTAAATTGGAAGGTCACAAAATGCCTTTCTAATGACTTGTAATGATGTATTGGAATGCACTGCAACCTTAAATATCAGATAATCTAGGCTGTGAGGGAAGGTAAAGCTACCAAGGTGACCTAAATAAACAACTTCTAAGTGTAGCTGATAACAAATAATTGATATTTCACAAATCCCTAGTGAAAATACTCATTTGTGGCAACTTAGCCAATAACTACATAGCCAACTATATTGGTATTTTACTCGACATTTGTGAAAACCTGAATTTTGCATTTTTTTTTTACATTTTCTACTTATAGTATATCAAAATACAGCCGTGTAACCCAAGAAAGTGTTAGTCACAGTAAATGAACAAAAACAATGTAAAATAAAAATTATTAACTTAATATATATGTATGGAAAAACTAGCTTGACCAATCAGTTTTACTGTTCTAAAGTTCTTCCCCTTGTCCTCATCCAACCGTTATAAAGGCTTCATAAACCAATTTAGAAACTTAATAGTAAAGGAAAAGAAAGTTAAGATGGAACACTTTTAGGGGGTAATATTCTATTTAGATACATACACATCCCATATAGATTTATGGCGTTTAGGGTTACAATGCCTGTGCAAATGTACCGCTTGTGCTGTTCCTTGGTATACAGACACAAATTGTTATCAATATATCACAGCTTTATGGGATCCTTTAGAAACGTCTATTTTGGGAGCACTGAAAGCCGATGTTGGCATCTCACCTGTGCCAGTTTATAAAGGCCACATATTTTAAAATCCTGCTGGCATGATAACAGATGTTCATTTGTGTAGCATTCACTCTAACAGAATCAATGGAACAAATTAGTAATTAAGGCAATTACAAGATTCACATGGTGCTTATATACGTGATCACCTTAATCGCAGCTGCATATGGTTTGAACACACGTTGAGGTAGACATTTCTCATGCAGCTAACATATGGAAATTACATACCTGATGTACTTGGTGATGAAGACGAGGTGGAAATCTGTCCAATTTTAGCATTTCATAGCAGAACCAAACATCAAAATAGATACTAAAACAGGAAGGACAAGGGCAAAAGAGCTTCCTGGGCATGCATGGAGTTTATTTAGGGTACGTGCATGGATTCTTGGGATTTTTAGGTCCTATAGATATGTACTGGGTTAAAGATAATGGGCTAGTTAAGGCAAAACTGACCAAAATCTAGATAAGAAATCAGTAGAAACATTTTCTTTTTCGGGTACACATTTCATGGTATGTGACAAAAAGTAGATGAATGGCCTACACTTTCTCCAGCATGAAGGACTGGGCTGGCCATGCATAATTCAATGGGTGAGAAGATTAACTATGCGTTACAAAGGGACAGCCAAGCACTTCCACAGCAGAAGCTCACTGAGGTTGGAAACCAACACGCAGTACTTGAAGGGAAAGGAGAAATGTTGGTGCGCTAAGCTCTCTCTTTTCCCCGCTTGCACATATTTGAGGTTGTTGGCTCCTCATTTGTCTGATTGCAGCTAGATGTCCAGGGGTTAATGGGGAGGAGGTTTAATTGCACCTCCCCCAACACATTAATAAAGTTTTGGTAGCCATAGAAGGTGAGAGTAGGTTCTCACCCTTTTGAGAGTGAGCCTTGACATTACAGGTGAGCTTTATTATGCTTTGGACAATTCATATAACCAAATCCTCTCATTTATATTAACCCCTTCAGTACCAGGACGTACCTGGTACTTCCTGGTTAACAGTCACTGGTAGACCGGGACGTACCAGGTACATCTCCTCCAAAAAACGCCCCCACATCACCACAATCGCGGTGATCGTGGGGGCGCTGCTGCTGTCCTGGGCAGGCAGCACAGCCTGTCTAAGCCCGCCCCCAAGCCTACGATCACTCCCACGGAGTGATTTTGTAGGCAGAAACAGCGATTGCAGAAAAATCTGCAATCGCGCTTTCAGCTGCAACAGGCAGCTTCAGGGAAGGTGGGGACCTGACCCAACACCCCCCTGCTGCCTGATCGCTCCATGAGAGCGTCAGTGCAGCGTTAACCCCTTCAATGCCGCGATCGCGGCATTGAAGGGGTTAATTCCCGTTTTTTAGGGGGTTCTGCTGCTGGGCTTCCAGGCAGACCAGCAACAGCAAAAAACAGCCCCCAGAAGTCCTCTGATCAGTCCTGTAAGACTGATCAGAGAGACTCCTCCCCTACAATCTCCAGTCTATTGGAGATTGTGTCCCAGCTGCCAGAGGCAGCTTCAGGGACAGGGAGACAGGGTTCTTTGGTCTCCACATGACATTTTAAGTCGCTGATTATTGATCGGTCTCCCTGATTGATGTCAGCGGCCTAAACCTGTCACTTACAAGTAATCTGATGAAAAAAAATATTTAAAAAAATGTAAATGCACATGTTCCAGTTTTGCCCTCATAGCTTCCTCAAAAAATGCATGAACCATGCATGTGAGGCCTTGTTAGAACCGGGGGATGTTGGTGAACAAAATTTCTTTCACTGTTGCACTTATGGTGTGCAAGAAATTCAAACGCAATAAAATAATTTCCCTGTGAACTTTGGCAGACATCAGTGAAGAAATGACTGGCTGAAAACTGTCAAAACTACCCTAGTTGAACACCTTGACTTGTCTACTGTTCATAAATATATACTTTTATGGGGTAATTTACAGCGGGGGGCTTCCAAAATGTCCCAAATGGGATATGGGCCCAGGAAACCAATTTCTGAAAATTCCAAATGTGAAAACGAAAATGCGCATGTTCCAGTTTTGCCCTCATAGCTTCCTCAAAAAATGCATGAACCATGCATGTGAGGCCTTGTTGGAACCGGGGGATGTTGGTGAACACAATTTGGTGTTTTGTTCTGCAGTTGCACATATTCTATACAAAATATAATATAAAATCTAAAGCAACATTGCAACGTATGCAAAAAAAACAAAAAAAATATAAAAATACCTCAAAATTTGGCAGCAATTGGCGATAAAATCCCTGTTTGAAAAGTGTCAAAATGACCCTAGTTGACCACCTTGACTTATCTACTGTTCATAAACATATAATTTTGGGGGGATAATCAGTATCTGTGACAACTATTGCAGTTATTAGACTATGATGCCAAATTTGAAAAAAATTACATTTCAAAAACGTGATGCATGCCTTGCAATATTTGCCCTATACTGGTCAAAATAGATAAAAATCCTGGCCATGTTGGGTGGTTTCCAAATCAGCACAAGTTAATGAATATATTTGGGATAATTTTTTCCCATTGGTTCAATGTGTGTACAATTTGTATGTATACATTTTTTCCCCACCTTTTCCAGTTTTTTTTTCAAACAAAACAATGTACCCAGCTTAATATGGTTTCAAATGAAAGCCCTACTTGTGCTGAAAAAAACAATATATGATTTGTGTGGGTGCACCAATTGATAAGAGAGAAATTACAGTTGAAGAAAGACATGGCAAAAACACAAAAACCACTCCGGTCCTTTAGCGATGCGTTAGTATCAAAATCCCGGTCCTGAAGTGGTTAAGTTTATATATTTGCTGCCAACTTTATTAGGGTGAGAAGCGCAGACAGTTTTTGTTTTCTAGTACTTGCAGTAACGTTTTAACTACAATTACAATTTGGTTAAGCATATGCTGGCTGGACATTATGAGAGTTACAGACAAACAGGGAGATATATAATGTATATCATATACCCCGGTAATACGATTCTGCATGACATGTAGGATTCCCCATGCTAGCACTTTAATGGATACGGTAATTAAGCAGTCATTTTTAAGCGTTTGGATGGTTCCTCTTGCAAATGCATATAGGAATTCTGCAGAAACGTACAAGCCTTTTTCCCTACCCCAGATCCTACCACGTGATGTACTCCCTGCCAGTCAGCTCCAGGGGAATGTTCTCTTGCTACTGAGTGGTGGCTTCAAACATGGGACCATGGAGGAGGGTTGCACCGCAGCTCAGAAGCTGCAGCTTCTCCTAAAAGTGTACATGACTTTATTCATTTTCTTAACAGGTTGAAGATGCATAGTAAAGTAATCAAAGTACTAACATGTTTGATGATGAGGCTGCACGGGACACTGGAGAGTCCCTTTAATGTTCTCCGTGTTTGTGAAGCAGGAATGTACTGCGCAGAGGTTTAAATTACGGTGACTGTTTTTTAGGAGTGCTGTGGCAATTTCTTTAGTACAGCCATTGGATTTTTTAGGCTCACCTCTCCTAGGAATGTTTTACGCTAAGAAAAACAAATACCTTTTTATCGCAACCTGCATGTCCGATTTTCTGTGCTACACACGCTGTTAGCACTCCTAAAAGATTAATTGGAGCCAGACGGATGAGTATTGTTGTAGCCGTAACATTATGAAAACAAATGCTGGCATCGTTTGTAGTGAATACATTCCCCAGACACAGTGACAGGGTGACTTATTGGATCTGACAGAGTATATTCCTTCTAATATGTAGAATATTGAGTGACTTCCGAATCATGATAACAATACTCTGCAGTGCCAAACAATAACACTTACAGAAATAAATGGCGACATAGTAAGTGTATGCACACTGAAGGGGTTAAGTACGATGGGCATTAAATGGTAATTGAAAATTTAATGGACAAGTTTTAAAAGTTTGTCAATGAATTTAGCCTTATACACAACTGCAATACAAGGTGAAAAGGCACTGTAGAGGTTGTACAGTTACAATAGGGAGATTCAAATCTGTATCAGTCTTTCTCCATACATACAAATGTTCCGAAGAAACACAAGCGTGATTATTCATACGTATACAACAGACTCCACTGCTTATGGGCATCTGGCAAGGACAGTACAAACAACTGCAGCTAGTAGAGTAAGGGGGGCAAGCAAGCTGATATTCTGATTTTCAGGCTAATACTTACTTCCATGACGGTTATTAAGAGAACGTGAAAAATTTGCACATAAAATGATTTCTTTTCAGTAAACTGCCATATATTTTCTCTAGTGGTAAAGAAAAAAAATTAATACCAATTGTCTTTAAGCTCAAGGAAACAGTGATTGACAGGATAAGGTAATATCCTTTTAGATAATAACTACCTCCAGGAGATGCAAGTCCCAAGGGACACGCAGTAGTTGTCACTGATGGGCAATAATGATAGTACATTTTATTGACATCAGGTTAACACGACAATTTGTGTTACAAATTCTCTCTCTCATCTAAGCATTTATATAGTATGCTGACCACATCAGTATTTGTCCAAGTATTTCTAAAAGATTGTGTGTAATATATATTATATACACACACACACACACACCACTGCATCACACATAAAGGATGTAAATGTTTTTGGAATATCTGGGTCCTAAACACTGAGAATTGTTTCAATAGAAAAAGCATGATTAGACAGTCAAGATTGAAGAACAGGGGACAACATCCATGGACTGGTGTCCAGTGACAGGGAACGGTTAAAACACTGCCTCATACTGCCAGTCATGTCAGACACAACTCATGGTTACAGTTTTAGTGGCTTCTACCTCAATGCCATGTCACAATTTTTGCTGACGACACCAAATTAGGCCGGGTAATTCAGACTAATCTTGATGTTTCTTCTTTGCAGGAAGATTTAGACAGAGTTGGGGACTGGGCGTGCAAGTGGCAGATGAGGTTCAACATAGATAAATGCAAAGTTATGCATTATGGTAAAAATAATAAAAATGCAACCTATTCTTTAAATGGAATATCCTTGGGGAAAACTACCAATGAGAAGGATTTAGGAATAACGGTTGACAACAGACTTGACAACAGTGCGCAATGCCAGCAAGCAGCTGCGAGGGCCAATAAGGTTTTAGCATGCATAAAAAGAGGTATTGATTCAAGGGAGGAGGATATCATCTTGCCTCTTTACAGGTCATTGGTAAGACCTCACCTTGAATATGCGGTACAATTCTGGGCACCGGTCCTTAAAAAGGACATTATGGAATTGGAAAAAGTGCAAAGGAGGGCTACGAAATTAATAAGGGGATTGGGAGATACTAGTTATGAAGAGAGACTAAAAAAGTTAAAATTATATACGCTAGAAAAACGGCGTCTCAGAGGGGATATGATAACATTATATAAATATATGCAGGGCCAATATAAAGAGCTCTTCAGTGACCTGTTCATTAACAGAAATATACAAAGAACAAGAGGTCACCCTCTGAGACTGGAAGAGCGCAGGTTTCATAGACGAAGGGATTCTTTACAGTGAGGACAATAAAGGTATGGAATTCACTGCCAAGGGAGGTGGTGTTACCAGATACATTAGATGCCTTCAAAAGGGGCCTCGATATTTTCTTAGAAAGGCACGATATACAGGGATATAAATAGAACATTAATATTCTTGATCCAAGGAGAAATCCGATTGCCTCTTGGAGTCAAGAAGGATTTTTTCCCCCTGATGGCAGAATTGGAAGTAGCTTAATTAGGGGGTTTTTTTGCCTTCTTTTGGATCAAGAATAGGAAGGTTAGGTAGAAGGGTTGAACTTAGGTCTTTTTTCAACCTTATGAACTATGTAACTATGTAATGAAAATGCCAATTCTATAATTGTAATTCTATGCCAAGAAAAAGAAAAAGAGGTGTGCTGTTGCCATTCCTGTGTATAACAGAATGGGGTAAATGGTTGTCACTTATATCCAGCTGTTTGAAACAGATGTTCAGAGCTTTCAGATCAAACAGAAATATAAGCTTAACTGTTACTGTTAAAAGGACAAAAGGCCACCTGAAAAATTCGAATTTAGAGCTCTGCCCTCTGCAAGACGATAAACGTATAATTTATGCGAATGCATCAGGTTTCAAATAAGAAACTCACTTCAGAATGACATCATAGACAGCCTTCAGAGTGACAAGTGTTCCTTCTCACATCCGCACTTCAGACAGGACAAGTACAGAGTTTCATGTTCAAGAAGCCAATACAAAAAAAAAAGAAGATGTTCTAACTCTGCACTTATATGGAGTCTTTTTAGTTTGCCAGTTTCAGATTAACTTGGTAGATGTCTTACTTGGTTTAGGTAAAAACATATGGATGACTTTACAAAATAGACATAATAGATGAAATGAAAAAAATATTGCAGCTATTTTCTAATCTCTACTCTGTTCTTTATGTTCTTGGCGTCTTTACCTTTTTATCACATTGAGGATTAAACTTATTGGACAACTTAGTCAGTTGCTATGGTGAGGACCACTTTGTAAATTTTTCATCATATTCACTTTTTATACATAACCCCCTTTGGCTCTTCACAGTCCTATAAATCAGACTTAGCAGCAACAAGCCACTGAGTTTAGTCGCAAATTTAAGGACTTAAGCACTTTTCTTGCTACCACTCTAAAAGATAATCCGCAAAAGCATAACTATTATTTAAAGTACTTTGTTTTGTTTTACATATATTCCTTGAAGATGCTGTATTTTTAATTTAAGGCTTTTTGTAACTAAGTGGAATATTAACCCCTTCAATCCCCTATAGACGTACCGGGACGTCCAAAAAACGTCCAAAAAACGCCCACAAAGAAACCCCTATGGACGTCCCGGTACGTCCAGCCCTTCGTGCAGCGTCAGGGACACATCCCTGCCGCTGCACGGGAGACCAGGCTGTCGTTTGACAGCCTGGACTCCCCACTGACAGCAGAAGCCGGCTTTGCCGGCTTTCTGCTGTCCGATCGCCTGTAACAGCTTCCGGCATGAAAGCCGGTAAGCTGTTACCGGTAAACTGCCCGATCGCGCGATCGCGCAGTTTCAAACGCGCGATCGGGCATTCCCTTCCGGGTTGCGTCACTGCTGACGTAACCCGGAAGGTGATCGGAGGACAGGATATCCCCTGCGGGGATATCCTGCCCTCCGATGAGGCACAGAGACGCTACGATCTCTATGCAGGTCTGTGAGGACCTGCATAGAGATCACAGTGTGATCGGTGCAGGAGGATCGCGGGGAGGGGAGTGAGAGACCATCTCTCTCACTCCCCCTCCCGTCCTGTAAGAGAAAAGCTGGAAAAAAAAAACGGTTAGTGATTTAAAAATAATATTAATATAAATAATACAAAAAAAAATTATAACGTGAGATGTGATGTCATTGTGACATCACTGGCATGTTCAGGAGGTCCCTAGGAGGACCTCTAACCAGTTCTGTGTAAAAAAATATATAAAAAATTCAAAGAAAGGTAAAAAATTTAAAAAAAAATTATAAAAAAAGACAATTAAAAAAAATTATTAAAAAAACCTTACACCCCATTGCCCTAGCATAACATCTAGCCAGTATAACCCTCCTGCCCCCGTTCACAACCCCCAAACCCGTTAAGCCATAGGCATAAAAATTATACAAAAGTGTACACCTTATAGTATGCTCCC